>JASAMZ010011331.1:0-45884 GCA_030248115.1 Linhomoeus sp. GSCO2_2
ATATACTGGCCCAGTCGGGCGGGACGATTGGGGCAAACAGAATCACAGACAAACAGACAGACAACCAGGGATTAATGGGAAGACTAGCGGCCTGGGCGCGCGCCTTCGGCGCGCGCGGAGAAAAGCCCTGCGCGGGCTCGCTTCGCTCGCCCGCTCCAGGCTTTTCGTCTCGCTCGGCGCTGCGCGCCTCGCTCGACAGCCGCCGCCTAACCTCTCATTTGCTTCACTGTGTGTAACAATATCTGCTTGGTTCGATTCCCGTGCTTGGAAGAAACTTTTGTTGATGCAAAAGTTATCATTTGCGGATTTTTTGCGCAACGTGCTAAACTCTGTGAAGTTGCACACTTGCTACCCTATCATGCTGTCATGTTGCCTTCCATGCATCACCTTCCATGCGGCCTCCACTGTCTATAGCAAAAATCAACAATTTGAATTTTCTCACTTACAGTATGCCTACGCGCGTCGTGGCCGGGTGCGTGAAGTTGCACATTACCCACCCTACACACCCAGGATACCAACCGCCTTGCACGCCCTTCCAAGCAGGCTCCACTGTCTAGAGCGAAATTCAAAAATTTGAATTTTCTCACTTACAGTACACCGGAGCGCGTCGTGGCCGGGTGCGTGAAGTTGCACATTACCTACCGTACACACCCAGGATACCAACCGCCTTGCCCGCCCTTCCAAGCAGGCTCCACTGTCTAGAGCGAAATTCAAAAATTTGAATTTTCTCGCCTACAGTAGCCTTTTCCGCGTAACGGACCAGTTTCGGCAAATCAGTGGGCCCGCCCCAGGGTAGCGCCCCATAGGTCGCCAGGGTATACGGGCCCAGTCGGGCGGGACGATTGGAGCAAACAGAATCACAGACAAACAGACTCACAACCAGGGATTAAGGGGGAGAAATATTTATTATATATTACTTATATTATATATATATATATATACCGTAAATCCTCCAATAAGCGCCCCCCCTCGAATAAGCGCCCCCCCTCCAATATGCGCCCCCCCTAGAGGAAGGTTGAAAAAATAAGCGCCCACCCCTCCAATAAGCGCCCCCCTTTTGTTAGTACCTGCAGCACTAGCACTACAATACGTGCTCTGTGACCATTCCTAATACAAGTTTTGGCTACATATGACAGCACTACTACCAATTGCAGGTATTCTGATCAAAAGCTATACAGTTTCAGTGTGAAATCTGTGCAGATGTGCGCAAAAATGTGTCAACAACGGAGAATTTTGGTGAAATTTTGGCACTCCTGAGGGGTCGAGTTAATAAGCGCCCCCCCTCGAATAAGCGCCCCCCCTCCAATAAGCGCCCCCCCTAGAGGTAGGTTGAAAAAATAAGCGCCCAGGGCGCTTATTGGAGGATTTACGGTATATATATATATATATATATATATATATATATATATATATATATATATATATATGTGTGTATTACTCGCTGATGCGTTTAACATTTGCAGCGGCGGCCTCTCGGCGCTTCTCGAACGGCTCCGTCGGGACGCTATCCGACCTGCTACCGGCTGAGAGGGTCCAGTCGTTCGCCGACAACATCACCGAGGTGCTTCTACCGGACACGCCCAGCATCGACCTGGCCAAAATGATGGGCCGATGGTTTGAAGGCATCAACAGTCCACGAGCGAGCGAGCAACGATGCATCGTCCACCACTGTGAGAAGAAGTCACACACATTATTGTCACGGCATCCGAACGCATTGCATCGTTCACTCGTTCGCTGTGCGCAGACGGCGGCCTGACGAACAACGACAAGACGGCCACGTTCACGGCGCTGAAGATCTACCGCGAAGGCAGTGAGTTCGGCCAGGTCCGCTACTCCATCGGCTACGCCTTTAGAGGGGGCAACAAACCGGCCATGCTCCAGATGCACACGAGCGAAAGCCCTGACCCCATACCCTGTATGTTGCTTGCGTGAATGCAAATGTATGTACTGGGTGTCCCATTTGTCTATCCCTAGTTTTGATCGCTAATAACTTCTTCGTTCTTCTACGAATTTTGCTGAAATTTGCACACGACAAAGACACATGGAAAGAATTTTTTGTCTTTAAATTTCACGAGAATGAACTAAACTACTCATAAGTTACGTACCTCGACGCGATCTCCGTAATTTTCGATCCCCTCCATGACCTCCTCAGCGTCTTCCCAGACGGACACTTTTTGGCGCTTCTTCAATGGGAATATCATTATCGCAGGTTTAAATAATGGCATTTTGGCAACAAGGTTGGTACTGCACTGAACATTCTTCAGACTACCCTTCCACTAGTCTGTCGTCAATGACCAGTCTCAATCAGCCAAGCAAGCCAGTAGAAAACTGCGAAATTGACGTACATCACGTTTCGCCTTGTCATTCAGGCATGCCTACAGGTTTCAAGCTATTATTTGGAGACAAAAATTCTTCCCATGTATCTTTGTCGTGTGCAAATTTCAGCGAAATCCGTCGGAAAACGCAGAAGTTATTAGCGATCAAAACTAGGGATAGATAAATGGGACACCCGGTATACAGAACAACTTTTAACTATTGTGCTGGCTGTAGCAGTTAGATATGTGCTGCACCCGTACTATTGTGACCAGACATATAGTACGTCAAGTTCATCTTGTCTTCAGACTGGATCTACAAGGTCGGCCCTGAAGGCCAGGACGCCTTCGGCAACACCCAGTACGAGTGGGCGGTCATCTCGAATTGGGTGCGCTACCCGGTGACGGTGCTGGTCCGGGACCCGGACGAGTTCAGTCGGAAGCACGAGCAGGCGGTCCTGCGCTACCTGGAGGACCAGGGCATCATCAACGGCTTTGTGCGCGCCTTCAACCTGCTGCAGCCCGCCAGCTACAAGGACTGCCACTACGCCGACTCCACCTTCGACGTCTTCGGCGGCACTCAGACCCAGGTCTAGGGTTGAGACCACACCACGACACTCCTTCCCCCTGTGATTGTTGTTTGGTGTACTGTAGACTGTCATTTGTTTGTGTGTGTCGTTAGTTTGCCTGGCGTCGACCATTCCGACAAACAGTACGAGTTATCCACGTGCTCCGCGTAGTCGATTGTACTTCTACTGTCTTTGATAATGATAATGTATCCCTGTTTGTCAATTGACCGACGGAAGCGTTAGTTTTACAGATGACGAGTCACACACTCAGAAACGCGCGCATGTGGATGCCCTCAGATCTTCCGCAGACTGCCTGTTATTCTTGGAGTCGCGGGCGACGCCGCCGCGCATCTCGGGCCGGTCAAGGTCATTCCAATGTGTCGCATCCACTTGGCATGAACAGGTGGAGAACGGGCATGGAGCGGTCCCGGCGGCGCTTGCGAACAATGTGCGCCGTCGTCCCTCCGCCGCTGACCCCGTTTCCACTCCGCTCAACCGGGAGTACTCTACGACAGCCAAAACAATTCGAATAGAGACACGAGAGCGCGCATAAACATAGGTCTGTCATCTTCTAGCGAAACCGGAGTAGAGATGAAAACGCCGCTCGCTTTGGCCGTCTTGGCTTCGGCCATCGTTCACAAAAGCGACTCGATTGGACAGAGCGCGGTGAGTCCGGCCATTCGAATGCTGGGAGGGACGGGCGAGCGACTGTCACGATATTCAATGAAATGTGGATCTCTTAGATGGACCTGGAGGGCATGACGGGCCTTCTGGCGGGCGTGGCCAACATGTTCAGAGGTGTGGAGACCGTCCCAGTCGAGAGGGACATGATGATGGGCAGGTGGTTCCAGGTGAACTCTTCCTCTGCCTTCATCAACTATGCTGGCGTCAGGATTTTCTTCTCATAGTTCTGTATGTACCCCATCTTCAGATGTACAAGGCGGCCATCAACTTTGACGTCTTCCGCACGCAGATGTTCTGCCCCGTTGCCTACTGTAAGTGTAAACAGTTGGCGTAACCTGAAGTCGGAGTCGTGGCAAAGTCACATCACTTTTGCCTTGCTTGCAGTTCGGCCGAACAGCGTGATGGGCCCTGGGGGCTTCTCGATGCAAGAGGGCTACAGGGTGATCTCCAAGGGCGGTCCCATGGAGACCTACAAGCGGGACGCGCAGAGAATCTCTCCCGGCGCTTTCATGGTCTACACAGAGGAGTATTTCTACCCACAGCAGAGTTGGCTATTATCGTACTATGTACCTGTGTGACAGAATATGCAGCGGAGTTATTAGTTCAAACTTGCAGTGATGGTACTCAAGGTCGGGCCCGACTATTTGGTCAACAACTCATCTGCCGACTCCACTGAGAGTAACAACAACGCAACAAAGGACAACGGCAATGGAGAATCCATGTCTGCGGATCAGGTGTGTGAGCTCAACTAAAGCGGTTATGTAGCTGAAGACAGTCGAATTAGGGGCGGGGGCAGGTTGTATGTATCTTTGCGTGCGTATATCAAGTGCAATCTCACTTTCTGCTGCAGTACGACTACATGGTGGTGACGGACGGCAACCGGCTGTCCTTAGCCGTGTACGCGCGGGATCCGGTCGCCTTCCATCAGCACTACAACAAGGAGCTGGTCCACTACCTGCAGAAGGAGGGCTTCGGCGGCCAGGTCTTTTGGAACACGCCCCAGCCCATTTACCAGGGACCAGACTGCCAGTGGCCCACAGAGCAGCAGGTCTTCTCACAGAGGTATGTACATGCATACATACAACACTGGGGCAGTCAGCTGATAGGCCAGACTTCAGCGTCCGTCTAGTTCGAGAGTTTGGCCTGAGTTCACGATTTCAGGGTGCTCAAGAACCAACTGAAGAGGACGGCAACCGATGGAAGGGGAGCGACCGGTGCCCATCCTCAGCCCTCTATTGGAGGTCGAAACGTCTTTCCTCCCGGCGTCGGCCAGATCATACCGCGCGCCCTGCCCCTTCTTGGGAACACGGTGTTTGGAAACAGAAGGGCCTTGTGATCGCTCCCTTCACTGCTGAGACGTTATTGAACATTCCACGTTCCAGTGCGTGCCTACACATCTGCGTAGTATTGCCATTGCGGGCTGTCGTATTGATGACGTACTGTATACTGCACATCACTATTTCGAAGTCGTCGATTGTGGCAACAACCGCGTGGTTGTTTTCGCTCCGCCGAGCAGAGATGAGCAATCGAGAACACGACCTCGTCAGGGTGTTTTTGTGGCGCAGCCCCCCCCCCCCCCTCCCCAAACGGCGTCCTCGCCTAACCTACATAGTTCGCCAAATGTGGAGCTCCGCCCCGCACGAACGCTCCCCGCCCGCGAGTGGACTCGCCCGCCCCTCCTTCCTTTGTGACGCAAACCTCGGCCGAAATGACAACAACAACTCACACTTCCGCCCGCACCCACCCGCTCGGCGGCCGCGATAAAAAGGTCCGCGCTCCACTCCAGTTACTACTAATGCGCTCGTGTTCATCATACTCATTTGAGTAACCTTATTCCCAATGTATCGTTCCTATTCGATCCGAGTACGGTAGTCGCAAGCGCAGACCGACAGGTGGCGACGGAGCGCGGCGGCGCAATGGGCGCGGTCATTGGCACATATCTTCCTCTCGCTTTCATCAGAAGAGTCGCTTTCGATGGCGCAATCGTTACACAATTCTCCAGTTTGCCGATCGCCGCTGAGGCGCATTGCCGAGGGCGCATACAGTAGATGGGATATGGCGACTGAATGTGTTGTAAGTGGCGGCGCGCGGGTCGGCTGTGAAGGCGGCGGCGGCGGAAAGGAACGAATGTGACAGGCGCGACTGCTGCGCTCAACCGACACTCCCAAGGCCGGCAGCCCGCAGCGCGATAGACTGACCGGCGACTGGCCAACAACTGCACGAGAGGGTGGCCGATAGCAGCAACGACAACTACACAGCGGAGGAAGCGGCAAAAAAACTCCCTCCAGACGATGTGGCGAAGTCTGCTACTGGGGGCGCTGCTGACGGCGCTGGCGACCGCTCAGCGTCGGGTCCCCTTCAACTTGCCCACGCTTAGTCGGCAGGCGCCCAAGCCGCAGGTGCCGGCCGACCTGCTGTCCTACTTCGACCTGCAGGGTTCCGCCCGTCAGTTCGTCGACAGCCTCATGGGGCCCAGGCCCGGCGGCCTCATACCCGAGAGGAACTTCGCCGTGGCCGGCGCCAACCATGTACCACCGACCGGATGGCAGCAGCCCATCGACCCGCGAACCTTCGCCGCCCAATTTGCGGGCGGAAGTGGCCTGGACCAGCTACCACCGGGCTTTGGCCAAGGATTCAGCCTCTCCGGAGGACCGTCTGCCAACGGACCTTCAGCTCCTTCGGCCGCCCTGCCAAGCATCAGCGCCCCGCCTACCAGCGTCCAGCAAACGCGGCCACGGCCCTCGTCGGGCGCTTCGTCTATCAGCGGCATTCCCGACGTGTTTCCCCAGCTGCCGAAGGCGCCGGTTCCTCAGCCTCAAATAGCTCAAGGCATTCCTAACATCCCCAAGCTGCCCACCCGTCCAGTGGTCCCGGAAGGAGGTCTGGGACTCCTGGCAGGAAGCAACAATCCGTCGCAACCGACAATCAACCTTCCCACTCCTCTGCAGCCGCAGCTCCCTCAGGTGAGAGAGGACACAGCAGCCAGAATGCGGTTCGATATAGCCGACTGGCAGCACGTTTCCTTACAGCCCAATTACAATCGACCGGCGAATCCGGCGGCTGGGTCGACGCCGACAATAAACAGCACCGCGGACATCTTCGGCGCCTTGATAAACATCCTCAGTCAGAAGCGGCTCGAGGACATCCGCTTCGGGGCAGGTCTCGAGAACATCGACGTGGGCAAGACTGTCCGCTCTCTCCTCTCCTCTTCCGGCGTCAGCAGGGGCGCTAACGGCGACGGCGGCGTCCTCTCCAACTTTCTCTACAGCGCCTTGACCGACGGCGCCATCCAGAACAACGGCACCGAAGGCGAAGGGAATGGGACGGCGCCGGCTGCGTCGTCGCTCTTCCCGGCCAACCCCTTCTCCAAGGACCAGATGAAGGCGTTGAGCTACAACGTGGCCCTCATTCAGCAGCTGATGACGCAGCCCGGCAGCCCTCTCTGCAATCCGCCGCCGAACCCCGTCTCCAAGTTTGATGTCGACGCCTTCATGGGCACCTGGTTCCAGGTGCGTAGCACTGTTTCTAGCCTGGCTGTGACGTTGTCTGAAAAATGACCCCGCCTACCTCCCACAGGTGCTCTACAGTCCTCCGCTGTCGTCTGGCCCCTGCAACATGGTCGCCTACAAGAAGTTGGCGGACGTGGCGAACGGCGGCCCAGGGACGGTCTTCGACACCTTCGAGTACACCACTGACGCGACGCCATACTCGAGGCCGAAGATCAGCAGCGGATACGCCATCGTCAGCGGTCCGGGGGAGCTCATCTACCGTACCACGACCAGTCCCAATGACGTCAACGGTACAGTCAACAAGCGACGCAGTGCATTTAGATTCTCACTCAGCGTGACAGTGGTGCAGGTTATTGACTGCCCGTTGCAGTGAACGTGCTGGAGACGGGGCCGCTGAACGAGAAGGGCCAGTACGAGTACGCGGTGCTGTCTGTCAACTGCAACTACCCGCTGCACGTGTTCGCCCGCGATCCAGTCGCCTACAAGCAGCGCTTCGAGGGCATCGTCAACGCCCGACTGGAGCAGCGCGGCCTGGTCAACGGCTTCTCCCGACTCCTCAACGTCGTCGCCCCCGTCGACTCCACTCTCTGCCTCTTCCCGCCCACACTCTTCAACATACACGGATAAAGATGGCGCCGCAGCCTGACTACTACAACGCTTCATCGACTGCTTGCCTCTTCTGATTCCGTTTGTGATCAGCGCCGAAGAGTGAATGCATTCCACTTGTCTGTCTGTACGCGCGTACACCTAGGTATGTACTTAGCCACGATTGAGTAGACTGCGTTCAGTGTTTCCTATTGTTGTTAATTTCGGGTTGCCTGACCATTTTTGGCGGCTTTGTTGGGCAGTTGTGTGTGTGTAGCGTGTTTCGATGCAGTTCGCCAAACGCATTTGTCTAGGCATGCTGGCTGAACGGACAGCCATTGAAGAACGACTAACTTTCTCTCCTAACGCCAACAACCAACAGGTAATCAGTGCAAGCTCGTCCGTCATTTGTGGCTTATTTATTGTAAGCTTCTTGGCAAACGCATTTCAGTACATAAGTATGTGCGTATTTATGTAATCGGCCAATCAAACGACTGCAGTACATACTACATGTCCGTACGTAGTAAAGCAGTTGGTCGCCTCACCTCTGTCTTCTTCCTAAATGACGAGTCGAGTTCGACCAGACGATGCGTGAATAATGCGGATCAATCAGGTGAAGACGTGTCACCGAATTGGGCGGACATGGAAGATGGGTTTTGTGCGTCGTCGTCGTCACAACGAAGAAGAGCGCATCGCGGCGCGCGGCGCTCTGTGTGTCGCCCTGCGCCCATTCCACACTCAGCCTGACCCACTTCTGACGCCTCGGCGGTCGACACGCGAGCGCCTGTGAAACTTTCAAATCTGAAGCTCATCTCCCTCTCTCCCTTTCCCTCCCCGCCCTCGTCCAATTCATCAAAATCGGTCGGATCGCTGTGACGAAGGAGAAAGTCGAAAAAGAGCGGCGCGCAATCGTCGGCGGGTCGAGTCAACGACCCTGACACCTATCTCCGTCGCGCGCGAGGAAGGAACAAAGAAGACCACCATTCAGCCGCCGTAACAAAATTAAAGAAGTGGAACTGTGCGGTGGACGTCTAGAGTGGCTAAGCAGCAGCCAAAATGAAGGGCCAGCTCATCTGCTTGGTCGTCCTGGCCGTGACAACCAGTGGATTTGTGGGCGCTGAGCGGAGGAGGCGGCGCCAAGTTGGGACACCGCCCAGTGGAGCAGCGCCGATTTTTGACTCCTTTCGTCAGCTGGGACTGAACTTCGTGAATCAACAGGGCGCCGCCGGCCAGAGGCAGAATCCGCTCAACCAAGTGGCCAGCATAGTCAACAACCTCGGTCTAGTCGGCCGTCCACAGAGCGCCGTCCCACAGCCTAACTTCGCGCTGCAGAACAGCCTCGGTGGCGGCGGAGGCGGCAAGATCGACCTTCAGGGTATCAGCTCCGGGGCTCTACCCGGCCTTGCGCCCATTCCCGTTCCTGGCTTCCCCGGCCCATCCGAGACGCCGACCATTCCGGGCGTGAACACCATTCCCGGTCTGCAGAACTTCAACTACATCGTCGGCAACCTGATTCCCCAAGCGATACCGCCGACCAACACGCTGCTGGGCGCCTCCATCAGCCGCCTGCTTCCCCAGCAGAGCAGCAAGAACCTGGCCAAGGATGTCTTTCGTGCCATGCACCCGCCTGCCGTGGGCGTCGACGTCGCCCGCATGATGGGACGCTGGTTTCAGGTCAGGAGGGACCTGCTTTCTGTACAGTTAGTCTGCAAATTGGATTAGTATGTATATATGCACAGGCATACCATGTACGTACATGTATGTGCATTCACGTACGGGCACATTTTGCGTTGATCCCGTACAGCGTTGACTCGCTTCAGGTCATCACCAGCCCCCACGTCATTCGAGAGGCGTGCACCGTGACCCACTGTGAGTCTTCCTCACCTTTTGACGCATATTGGGCAAGTCATATTTCTCGCGGCTGTCATGTTCGACCTAGTTTCTGACATCGCGAGACGCACCTTTGTTACACATTGCATTGTACCTGAGAGTAGCCGATGGTCACTCTTATACCTCTGTAAGTAGGGCGAGGACGCGCGGCCGCAATTGTCACAATACCCACATGGATGAGGGTCGTTTCAGTCGGCGCCCTGACGAACAACACCTACAGCGCCACCTTCACCATTCTCAAGTTCTACCGGGAGGGCAGTCCCAACGGGCCCCCAAGATTCGCCCTCGGCTACGGCTTCAAGGACGGCGCCGACGGACAATTCGTCATCCACAACAGCAACTCGCCCGACTCCGAGCCTTGTGGGCGCGCTTTAGCAGCGTTCTAACAAACTGTAGGAAACGCTACTGGTATCCCATTGACGAACGTTCCGCCACTATTCCCAATTTTGGAACGCTGATGGAACGCGGTCCTCCCCAGTTTCGGAGCAAAACTTTGACAGTCAAAATTTTTGACTGTCAAAACCGGCCGAGGCCAAAGTGTCAAATTTTGACAGTCAAAACAAAATTTGCCCAGTTCTGTCTGTATTGACCGTCAAAATGTAGCCTTATTTTGAACGTCAAAAGTGCATCTATGTCACAATTTTGTCTGACAAAATTCGTACAAGCTTTCGTACAATCTACAGCTTGACTTACACACCGTTTGTCTTTAAACCACACGTACATACAAAGCGGTTTTACTGTTTCCCACTCTGCAAATGGTGTATTTTATGTTATTTAGTCACAGAATTGTACTGCGGCATGTAATCTTGTGAATTTTCAGGAGAATGCAACTTTTCTACCCTCATTTGGCCATTATTTTGGGTAGCGACGCGAGTTCAGATTTTGTCTGACAAAAAATTGGTTTGACAGTCAAAACCGGCCAAAGCTGCAAAATTTTTTTGTCAGACAAAACGGTTTGACTGTCAAAACAGCCTGAGGCCAAAGTCCCGAATTTTGACAGTCAAAGAAAAAAACGCCCATTTTTTTTGACGGTCAAAATTTTTGACTGTCAAAACTCGGAACCCCCCCTAGAACGCTGATAGAACGCTGAAGCCTGGAACGTTCGCCAATGGGATATGGAAATAAGCTGCCTTTCAGTTTGGGTCATCAAAGTCGGCCCGCTGAACGAGTTCAACCAATACGATTACGCCGTCATCAGCAACTGGATTCGCTTCCCGGTCTTCGTGGTCGCCAGGGACCCAGAAAGGTGTGTACTCCATTGCTAGAGCTCCATTGCGTGCTGTCGCTGCTACTATTGTAACACAAGTGTTCATGTACACTGCAACATAACAAGTGCCAATTGATTTGTTGTTGTGCAGTGTATGCAGCGAACAGTACCGCGTTAGTGCCATCATAGTATGAGTGGTCACGCGATGCTGTACCGCAGGTCGGGGCGGCGGCTCGATTTCAACAACCTTCTTGCAGATTCCGGACGCGCTACATGAGGGACGTGCTCCAGTATCTCGAAAACAACAGTGGGTCCTTCTCGCCTTGGCCACCGCACACAGACAGACAAACAGATTGACAGAACAATGGGCGCTGTACGCACTCTATACTGTGTACGATTTCAGACTACATCAACTTGTTGACGAAGGCGTTCAACCTGATCGCTCCCGTCGACTACAGCTCCTGTCAGTATACGCCGACGTTCTCGGGGGCTGGCTGATCCTCGAAGAAGTGAGGAACTTCCATAGACAATCTCATGGCAGAGTGAATGATTCACATTCGTGTTGTACCACAGTAGGTACATTCAGCAGTTGTTGTTCATCTCTCTCGCTCTCTGTACGCTGCTCATCGCAAGAGTGTGAAGCTGGGACGCTGAAGAGTATTCGTGGCTGTGCTTCATTCGTGATTCCGAGTTTGCCGAACTCATTACGGCTACATATCACAATGAACTGCGGTTCAGGTGATCACCACTATCATCACAAGTGGGTGGCTGCAGGACGCCTACAAAGATAACGATTGTGGTACATATTTTTGGTGTACCGCCATATTACGAATTCCCAAACCGTTATTTCGTTGTCAGGCCTAGCAAGATATTCAATCGAAGCTTTGTATGGTATATGAGTTCTAAGTGTCTGGAGTGGAAGAGAAGTAGAAGGAGGAGACGAAGGCGAAGAAGACCAGAAGAAGGAAGAGCGATGCAGAGGCCGCAGACGGAGGCGCAGATGCTGGTGGTGCCGACGGGTCAGTCGTCGTGCAGTCGTCTGACGCTGTTCCGCCACTCGCCGCCAGCAGGGAAAGGAGGCCGGCCGCAGGTGGTGATTGTGACGGTCCACGACATGGGATCCGATCACCAGCCCTTCGTCCACTTCGTCGAGCGCCACTGCCCGCCGGCGCTGCGCCAGCACGCCCTCTTCTACCACGTCTGTCTGCCGGGTCAGGAGGAGAAGGCGCGCGACTACCACGGCACCTACCCCCGTCTCGAGGAGATCGGCCAGGCGCTGGTCGGCGCCATGGCCACTCTGCAGCATCCGCTGTTCATCGGCCTGGGCGAGGGCGTCGGCGCCAACATTCTCTGTCGCTCGGCGATAAAGCATCCTCGCGCGCTGCTCGGCCTCGTCCTCCTCCACTGCACCTCCACAGAGGCTGGCTTCTTGGAGAAGTTCAACGATTGGACCATTCAGAGGCATCTCAGCGGCGGCACCATGACCAAGGGCGCCTACGAGTACCTCACCTTCCACCGATATGGCACGGTTGTGACTCCCAAATGTTGACTGTCTGTCGGCCACTTGCGCCGTCTTACTCATTTGTTCAGACACACATGGACGACAGGGCGCCGCCGGCGGCGCGGGCCTTCGTGCGCGAGATGAACGCCAGAAACCCAAAGAACCTCTCCCAGCTGCTGCGCGCCTTCTGCCGTCGGACGGACCTCTCGAAGAAGCTGCGACAACAGATGACAACCAACGCCGTGCTGATCACAGGCGCCAAGAGCTCGCACCTGCACACGGTCAGAACCATGTTCAGCGCCATGGATCCCAGAAATACCTCACTCGTCATAACGCCCGACGTGAGTGATATTTAGTGTTTAGATTGCGACAATGATATGAAACGACAATTGCATTGTAGGTGGGCGACGTGCTGACGGAGGCGCCGAACGCGCTGCTTCGTTCGCTGATCCTCTTCTGCCACGGGATGAGTCTGCTGGCCACAGTTTCCGTGCCGCCGCTTGGGCGCTTCGCCCCCTCGCAGCAGCAGCAGCAGCAGCAGCAGTTGCCGCCGAAGCCGCTGGCTGGCCACACCCTCCACAAGTGGCAGGAGGAGGAGCGCTCGTCGTTTCGCTCCAAGCCGCCGCCAGCCCCCGGACGACCCTTCCCCCATCGACTGCCGCCGAAGAATCCATGATCTGTGATCGGCACAACTCGAGATGTAACCACTATCGCTTCTGTAGTAACGCCGGCAGCGAGTGGAACGTTTTTGGCACTCCTCCCCTCCAAAAGGGAGGAGTGCTATAGTGATCGTGCGGATTCTGTGTAAATTCAAACGCTCATAAGTCGGGCTAGACTCGACAGATCTGGGCGAATTTTTATACTCCACAAAAAGTGTGGAGTATATAGCGTTTGTGCGCGAAACACAGAAAATTGCAACGGATGTAGCTGGCGCGTGCAGCGGCCGATTTGCAAACGGTCTTTTGCGTTGGGTAGGCCTAGTAGGTGGGCAACCTGCACGACATATGGGGTCACGCTGCGGGACTCCGTTGGCGGGAAATTCAAAAATTTAAATTTTCAAAGTACTGAAAATTGGGTTGGGCAAGGTAGAACTCGAAAAAGTTGCATATAATGGTATATACTATCTTTTGATATGTTGTAGTACTCGATAGTGCCGAGTCGGCAAAAAAGAATTGGATCGCTGCGGGACCCATTTTGGCGCCAAATTTGAAAAATTCGCGAATTTTCGCTATTTTCCGACTTTGACGGTTTGCTGTGCGCGATAGGTAGCAGCTAGAGCCGCGAGACCGCTTTTGGTGCTCCTTCCCAGATGTCCTCTATCGAATGCGCCATGAACGGAGAAAATCGGTTGAGACACAAAAAAGTTATCTTGGTGGAACTTTTTTGACTCCGGGGTCAAAAATTGCGCTTTTCGCGTTTCAGCGTCTGTAGCGCTCGAATGCGTTGCCGAATCGGTTCAAAAGTGGTTTCAAACGATTCTACGTTGAAATCTGGTCCAGAAAAGTGTTTTTGGCAAATTTGCAGAGCTACAGTAACCCGGCCGCGTCCATTTGAATATTGGGTGTCGGGTCGACTTTCGCGATATTATACTCGATTTCGGGGTTTTCGGGGGCGCTGATTACGAATTTGGCATTCGTTTAGCGTTTAGATGATGTTTAAGCGTACCTATGACGAATTTGCATGCTACCGTACCCCAAGTGCAGAATTTTGGTTTTGCGAGTCCATAGGAAGTTAGGGGTGTTGTATGTCGATTCTGGGGTATTCTGTGGTGTAGATCACGAATTCGGCATTAGTTTTGCGATTGGGAGTGTCAGGAGGCCACAAAGGAGAGTAGTCACCGTGCGTAGGAGTTTAAATTTGTGGAGTATACTGCGTTCCCCGGACGACTTGCCTGGTTTTTTATTCGATAGGTTTCGGGAATGCGCAGTGTGCATCGAGGGTCTCGACTTCCGTCCGAGACCCGATTTTTGGCAAGTTGCCAAAAACCCGGTTTTTCGGCCTCCGACGAACTTTGGATGCTTAGAATAGTGTTCTGGTAGAACGTAGCGAGACGAGCTTTGGGCCGAATATGTACGAGACATTGGGTTATCCGATGGTGGGGGCGCCGCCGGGCTGGGTCCGGTCCTGCCCGGGCCGGGTAGCAAAAACCCGGTTTTTCGACCCAAAAATAGGGTTCGCGGCCCCCGCTTTAAGTGTTTTATTTTTAAAGTAGAAGTTCTAGTTTATGGAGAACTGGCACATCTCAGATAGCCAATGACCGCACCGCATTGTTGAATCCGGTCAGATGTACCCCGGGCTGGGAAATATTGCCCAAAGTTGGGTCCCGGAGTTCCGGGCAAAAATTCGGGCCGGGGTAACTATTGATAGGGTGCTCGTATCGAGATGGGACAAACACCATTCGATAGAGCTCGGCGAGGTCTATAAATGTGTAGTAGGCCACTTCTTTCGGAGAGGCCGAATTTTGCGTGAAAACCGAAAAAATCGATTTTTCAGTCCAAATTCAAAAGTGGTGCCTTTCCCATTTTTCACTGCGCGGATCGACTCCGACGATATTAACAGGGTTTGTGAGGCTTACAAGTATCTTCATAGGTTTTGAATTTCATGGTTCGGCGGGGGCAATTTTTAGGTGAAATTCACATTTTTCCTACGAATTTTCAGTATTTCGGTGTAAAGTGGGGTCAGTCGAGACATTTTGGTGTCACTTGGACTTTCACGTGATAGAGCATCAAAAGATACGTTGTTTTTGTTATAAGCACTTTTTTCGTCCAACGCGTATTTTGGCGGGAAATTTGAATTCAAAATTTTGGTTGCTTGATTTGTCCAGGGCATCTACCGTGTAAGTACTCGATTCCGGCTTTTCGGGGGCGCTGATCACGAATTTGACATTGGTTTTTCGTTTTGAAATCTGTGGGACCATATCTGAAGAATTTGCTTGCCACCATACATGCCCTCAAGTGGAAAACCTGGTTGTGTCAGTTCAGCTGAAGCTAGGTGTGTTGTATGTCGAATGTGGGGTATTGGAGGGTGACAATTCCGAATTTGCTATTAATTTTGCGATCAGAATGGCCACTAAGCCTCACTGACCTGTCTCGTTGATCAATGGACAGCATGATTCAACTCCCAAAATTCTTATGAAAGAGGGGAGGAGTGCCCCGAGGGGCTCTGCCCCCGTCTACTAATCTTGTTTCTGTCTAGACTGACTCTAAACAACAGCTTTTCGTGCACCGGAGTGAGTCGCTAGCCCGCTACTTCCCAATTTAGACAAGAAGGCTAAACAGTTCTAGGCCCATTAGCCACTATTCCAAATCGACATCGTTTGTTTTTGGCACTCCTCCCCCTCCAAAAGGGAGGAGTGCTATAGTGATGGTGCGGATTCTGTGTAAATTGGAACGCTCATAAGTCGGGCCAGACTCGGCCGATCAGGGCGAATTTTTTTTTATTCGATAGGTCTCTGGATTGCGCAGTGTGCATCGAAGGTCTCGACTTCCGTCTGGGACAAGAACAAAAATAAAAAAAAAAAAACAAAAAAAACCCAACACAAAAAAACAAACAAAAAAACACCTCCGATGGTGGGACCCCGACGGGGGCAGAGCCCCTCGGGGCACTCCTCCCCTCTTTCATAAGAATTTTGGGAGTTGAATCATGCTGTCCATTGATTAACGAGACAGGTCAGTGAGGCTTAGTGGCCATTCTGATCGCAAAATTAATAGCAAATTCGGAATTGTCACCCTCCAATACCCCACATTCGACATACAACACACCTAGCTTCAGCTGAACTGACACAACCAGGTTTTCCACTTGAGGGCATGTATGGTGGCAAGCAAATTCTTCAGATATGGTCCCACAGATCTCAAAACGAAAAACCAATGTCAAATTCGTGATCAGCGTCCCCGAAAAGCCGGAATCGAGTACTTACACGGTAGATGCCCTGGACAAATCAAGCAACCAAAATTTTGAATTCAAATTTCCCTCCAAAATACGCGTTGGACGAAAAAAGTGCTT
This sequence comes from Linhomoeus sp. GSCO2_2, assembly GCA_030248115.1. Taxonomy (NCBI): domain Eukaryota; kingdom Metazoa; phylum Nematoda; class Chromadorea; order Monhysterida; family Linhomoeidae; genus Linhomoeus; species Linhomoeus sp. GSCO2_2. Next base: position 16,260 of record JASAMZ010011331.1, read on the forward strand.
ATAACAAAAACAACGTATCTTTTGATGCTCTATCACGTGAAAGTCCAAGTGACACCAAAATGTCTCGACTGACCCCACTTTACACCGAAATACCGAAAATTCGTAGGAAAAATGTGAATTTCACCTAAAAATTGCCCCCGCCGAACCATGAAATTCAAAACCTATGAAGATACTTGTAAGCCTCACAAACCCTGTTAATATCGTCGGAATCGATCCGCGCAGTGAAAAATGGGAAAGGCACCACTTTTGAATTTGGACTGAAAAATCGATTTTTTCGGTTTTCACGCAAAATTCGGTCTCACTTGCCGAAAAACCGCGCCACAACACAACAACATCCCCCACCATCTCAACGAATGTTCGACCCCCGATACGAGCACCCTATCAATCAGCCCCCAACTATCAGCCCACAAACGACCTTACCCCGGCCCGAATTTTTTGCCCGGGAACTCCGAACCCCCTATTTCCAGCCGGGGAAAGAGAACCTGGCCAATATTTCCCGCCCGGGGTACATCAACGATCGCATACCCCAGCCACAACATACAATGCGGTGCGGTCATTGGCTATCTGAGATGTGCCAGTTCTCCATAAACTAGAACTTCTACTTAAAAATAAAACACTTAAAGCGGGGGCCGCGGACCCTATTTTTGGGTCGAAAAACCGGGTTTTTGCTCCCCGGCCCGGGCAGGACCGGACCCAGCCCGGCGGCGCCCCCCCCAGTCGGATAACCCGACCATGCCTCGTCCTTTCGGCCCAAAGCTCGTCTCGGACGCCACACTTCGCACCATAATCTACCGACACTACTACATCCAACCGAGGCCGAAACCGTTGGCAACGCCACAGACCGAACGGGTTCTAACAACACCACGACCAGGCGAGACCCTACCACCACCGGGTTTTTGCCCCCGAATGCACACTGCGCATTCCCGAAACCTATCGAATAAAAAAAAATTCGCCCAGATCTGTCGAGTCTAGCCCGACTTATGAGCGTTTGAATTTACACAGAATCCGCACGATCACTATAGCACTCCTCCCTTTTGGAGGGGAGGAGTGCCAAGTGGAGGGGACTTTCACGTGATAGAGCATCAAAAGATACGTTGTTTTTGTTATAAGCACTTTTTTCGTCCAACGCGTATTTTGGCGGGAAATTTGAATTCAAAATTTTGGTTGCTTGATTTGTCCAGGGCATCTACCGTGTAAGTACTCGATTCCGGCTTTTCGGGGACGCTGATCACGAATTTGACATTGGTTTTTCGTTTTGAGATCTGTGGGACCATATCTGAAGAATTTGCTTGCCACCATACATGCCCTCAAGTGGAAAACCTGGTTGTGTCAGTTCAGCTGAAGCTAGGTGTGTTGTATGTCGAATGTGGGGTATTGGAGGGTGACAATTCCGAATTTGCTATTAATTTTGCGATCAGAATGGCCACTAAGCCTCACTGACCTGTCGCGTTGATCAATGGACAGCATGATTCAACTCCCAAAATTCTTATGAAAGAGGGGAGGAGTGCCCCGAGGGGCTCTGCCCCCATCTACTAATCTTGTTTCTGTCTAGACTGACTCTAAACAACAGCTTTTCGTGCACCGGAGTGAGTCGCTAGCCCGCTACTTCCCAATTTAGACAAGAAGGCTAAACAGTTCTAGGCCCATTAGCCACTATTCCAAATCGACATCGTTTGTTTTTGGCACTCCTCCCCTCCAAAAGGGAGGAGTGCTATAGTGATGGTGCGGATTCTGTGTAAATTGGAACGCTCATAAGTCGGGCCAGACTCGGCCGATCAGGGCGAATTTTTTTTTATTCGATAGGTCTCTGGATTGCGCAGTGTGCATCGAAGGTCTCGACTTCCGTCTGGGACCCGATTTTTGGCAAGTTGCCAAAAACCCGGTTTTTCGGCCTCCGATGAACTTTGGACGCTTAGAATAGTGTTCTGGTAGAACGTAGCGAGACGAGCTTTGGGCCGAACATGTAAAAGACATTGGGCTATCCGATGGTGGGATTGCCGCCGGGCTGGGCCCGGTCATGCCCGGGCCGGGTAGCAAAAACCCGGTTTTTCGACCCAAAAATAGGGTTCGCGGCCCCCGCTGTAAGTGTTTTATTTTTAAAGGAGAAGTTCTAGTTTATTGAGAACTGGCACATCTCAGATAGTCAATGCGCGCACCGCATTGTTGAATCCGGGCAGATGTACCCCGGGCTGGGAAATATTGCCCAAAGTTGGGTCCCGGGGTTCCGGGTAAAACTTTGGTCCGGCGTAACTTTTGATGGGGTGCTCATATCGAGATGGGACAAACACCATTCGATAGAGCTCGGCGAGGTCTATAAATGTGTAGTAGGTCACTTCTTTCGGAGAGGCCGAATTTTGCGTGAAAACCGAAAAAATCGATTTTTCAGTCCAAATTCAAAAGTGGTGCCTTTCCCATTTTTCACTGCGCGGATCGATTCCGACGATATTAACAGGGTTTGTGAGGCTTACAAGTATCTTCATAGGTTTTGAATTTCATGGTTCGGCGGGGGTAATTTTTAGGTGAAATTCACATTTTTCCTACGAATTTTCGGTATTTCGGTGTAAAGTGGGGTCAGTCGAGACATTTTGGTGTCACTTGGACTTTCACGTGATAGAGCATCAAAAGATACGTTGTTTTTGTTATAAGCACTTTTTTCGTCCAACGCGTATTTTGGCGGGAAATTTGAATTCAAAATTTTGGTTGCTTGATTTGTCCAGGGCATCTACCGTGTAAGTACTCGATTCCGGCTTTTCGGGGACGCTGATCACGAATTTGACATTGGTTTTTCGTTTTGAGATCTGTGGGACCATATCTGAAGAATTTGCTTGCCACCATACATGCCCTCAAGTGGAAAACCTGGTTGTGTCAGTTCAGCTGAAGCTAGGTGTGTTGTATGTCGAATGTGGGGTATTGGAGGGTGACAATTCCGAATTTGCTATTAATTTTGCGATCAGAATGGCCACTAAGCCTCACTGACCTGTCTCGTTGATCAATGGACAGCATGATTCAACTCCCAAAATTCTTATGAAAGAGGGGAGGAGTGCCCCGAGGGGCTCTGCCCCCGTCTACTAATCTTGTTTCTGTCTAGACTGACTCTAAACAACAGCTTTTCGTGCACCGGAGTGAGTCGCTAGCCCGCTACTTCCCAATTTAGACAAGAAGGCTAAACAGTTCTAGGCCCATTAGCCACTATTCCAAATCGACATCGTTTGTTTTTGGCACTCCTCCCCTCCAAAAGGGAGGAGTGCTATAGTGATGGTGCGGATTCTGTGTAAATTGGAACGCTCATAAGTCGGGCCAGACTCGGCCGATCAGGGCGAATTTTTTTTTATTCGATAGGTCTCTGGATTGCGCAGTGTGCATCGAAGGTCTCGACTTCCGTCTGGGACCCGATTTTTGGCAAGTTGCCAAAAACCCGGTTTTTCGGCCTCCGATGAACTTTGGACGCTTAGAATAGTGTTCTGGTAGAACATAGCGAGACGAGCTTTGGGCCGAACATGTAAAAGACATTGGGCTATCCGATGGTGGGATTGCCGCCGGGCTGGGCCCGGTCATGCCCGGGCCGGGTAGCAAAAACCCGGTTTTTCGACCCAAAAATAGGGTTCGCGGCCCCCGCTGTAAGTGTTTTATTTTTAAAGGAGAAGTTCTAGTTTATTGAGAACTGGCACATCTCAGATAGTCAATGCGCGCACCGCATTGTTGAATCCGGGCAGATGTACCCCGGGCTGGGAAATATTGCCCAAAGTTGGGTCCCGGGGTTCCGGGTAAAACTTTGGTCCGGCGTAACTATTGATGGGGTGCTCATATCGAGATGGGACAAACACCATTCGATAGAGCTCGGCGAGCTCTATAAATGTGTAGTAGGTCGCTTCTTTCGGAGAGGCCGAATTTTGTGTGAAAATCGAAAAAATCGATTTTTCAGTCAAAATTCAAAAGTGGTGCCTTTCCCATTTTTGACTGCGCGGATCGATTCCGACGATATTAACAGGGTTTGTGAGGCTTACAAGTATCTTCATAGGTTTTGAATTTCATGTTTCGGCGGGGGCAATTTTTTGGTGAAATTCACATTTTTCCTACAAATTTTTGGTATTTCGGTGTAAAGTGGGGTCAGTCGAGATATTTTGGTGTCAATTGGACTTTCACGTGATAGAGCATCAAAAGATACGTTGTTTTTGTTATAAGCACTTTTTTCGTCCGACGCGTATTTTGGCGGGAAATTTGAATTCAAAATTTTGGTTGCTCGATTTGTCCAGGGCACCTACCGTGTAAGTACTCGATTCCGGCTTTTCGGGGACGCTGATCACGAATCTGACATTGGTTTTTCGTTTTGAGATCTGTGGGACCATATCTGAAGAATTTGCTTGCCACCATACATGCCCTCAAGTGGAAAACCTGGTTGTGTCAGTTCAGTGACAATTCCGAATTTGCTATTAATTTTGCGATCAGAATGGCCAGTAAGTCTCACTGACATGTCTCGTTGATCAATGGGCAGCATGCTTCAACTCCCAAGGTTCTTCTGAAAGAGGGGAGGAGTGCCCCGAGGGGCTCTGTCCCCGTCTACTAATCTTGTTCTGCAGATCCCGATGCCTATTAGTGCACATAGTGTGATGCTATTTCACGCTGTTTAGAGTGGTGTAGCTGCTAGCCGAAGTGCAAACAGGACGGAAAAGTTTAGATTCCCGAGATGCTCGAAAGCAACCAACTTTTGAACTCTTGGGCCCGATTTGCTCCAATTGACTTGATGGTGGCGAAACGATGTGACACTAGTTGAATTTCGAATTGCCGAGTACCGTAGTGCGAGACGCCGAGAGAGAAGAAGAAGAGGACGAGGAAGGAAGCAGCGACGTCGCTCTGCTCTGTCCCGGCCAGGCGGTCAGCGCTCGAATTCGCCGACCCTCGCCTCAGCGTCCCACCACCGCTGTGACCGTCACCTCTCAAGGTTGGAACGACGGTTCGCCGTTTGTTTGTTTGCCCTGCTCAGGTAAGCTGCACGTCTTCAGACTACCGGTCGTCGAGCGTGATCGAAGGAAGTGGCGTCTTCCGCCATTCGATCTTTGGTGGAAGAAGCGGCGCCATATACGACGACTCGAATGGGTTTCGCCCCGAGAAGATGGAGGCGATCTGGGTGAGATTTAGTTTGTGATTTAGTTTTTGATCCGTGTTTGTCCTGTTAGATTTGCGTCTGTATGTGTACACATCCTATATACTATGGCGCCTAAGTCTGTCCGTTTGTTTGTTTGTTTGTCTGTCAACGCCATAACTCTAGACACAGTTGTCGGTTCGCGATGATCTATAGCTTAAACTGATCGTCATAACACGTAGTTGTGCATCTTTGCTTTTAGAACTTTGACCGATGACTAAATTCCACAATATTTCGAAAATATCGACTGCTCCAGTACATTCTGACCACAGAAGGCACCAGACGCTGTGACTGACGTTTGATTTCGCGCCAAAAGCTCTTCACGCCATCACCATTCACTACAGAGGTGTCGTTGTGAAACTCCAAAGTGTATTCGCAGGCACTGCATGCACTGGCAGGGGCACAGCATCAAACTGCTTTGGATCTTTCTCAAATGTCTTTTGATCTATCTGAAATCTCCTACGGGCTAAACGCAAATGTCTATGGGCTAAACCCAAGCGTCTATCGTGTATTTACAAGCACGGGAGCTGGCGCGAGCCTAAATGTAGGCACTGGCAGGGGCTCAATGTCAAATGTCTTTAGATCTATCTGAAGTGTTCTACGGGCAAAACCCAAGTGACTACGGGCTAAACCCAAGTGGCTATTGTGTATTCACAGGCACGAGGGTCAGTGTGATCCTAAACATAGGCACTGTCAGGGGCACAGGGTCAAATGACTTGACATCAAACTGTAATGTCCTGCGCAGCACTGAATAATTCAATGATTGCATTATCTCCTTCATGCTCTGCAGATTACCTATGCACTATGGGCCATAGAGATTCTCCTACGGGCTAAAGGCTCTAGTCCATATTACTAAGCGGCCTAGAGTCTGTCCATCTGTTTGTTTGTCAGCGCCATAACTCTAGACACAGTTGTCGGTTCACGATGATCTATAGCTTAAACTGACCGTCAGAACACGTAGTTGTGCATCTTTAGTTTTAGAACTTTGGCCGATGACTAAATTCCACAATATTTTGCAAATATCGGCTGCATCAGTACATTCTGAGCACAGAAGGCACCAGACGCTGTGACTGACGTTTGATTTCGCGCCAAAAGCACTTTACAGTGTCACCATTAATGTCAGAGTTGTCATTGTGAGACTCCAAAGTGTATTCGCAGGCATTGTATGCACTGGCAGGGGCGCAGCATCAAACTGCTTTGGATCGATGTCAAATGTCTTTAGATCTATCTCAAATCTCCTATGGGCTAAACTCAAATGTCTACGATCTAAACCCAAGTGTCTGTTGTGTATTTGCAGACATGGGAGCTGGTGCGAGTCTAAATGCAGGCACTGGCAGGGGCGCAGTGTCAAATGGCTGGAGATCTATGTGAAACGTCCTATTGGCTAAACCCAAATGTCTACAGGCTAATCCCAAGCATCAATTGTGTATTTACAGGCATGGGGGCTGGTGTGATCCTAAACGTAGGCACTGGCAGGGGCACAGGGTCGAATGGCTTGAGACCTATCTGAAATGTCTTATGGGCAAAACCCAAGTGACTACAGGCTAAACCCGAGTGTCTATTGTGTATTTACAGGCATGGGAGCTGGTTCGAGTCTAAATGCAGGCACTGGCAGGGGCACAGTGTCAATGTCTTTAGATCTATCTGAAATCTCATACGGGCTAACCCAAATGTCTATGGGCTAAACCCAAGCGTCTATTGTGTATTTACAGGCACGGGAGCTGGCGCGAGCCTAAACGTAGGCACTGGCAGGGGCACAATGTCAAATGTCTTTAGATCTATCTGAAGTGTTCTACGGGCAAAACCCAAGTGACTACGGGCTAAACCCAAGTGGCTATTGTGTATTTACAGGCACAAGGGTCAGTGTGATCCTAAACATAGGCACTGCCAGGGGCACAGGGTCAAATGACTTGAGATCAAACTGTAATGTCCTGCGCAGCACTGAATTCGATGATTGCATTATCTCCTTCATGCTCTGCAGATTACCTATGCACTATGGGCCATAGAGATTCTTCTACTGGCTAAAGGCTCTAGTCCTATATACTAAGCGGCCTAGAGTCTGTCCGTCTGTTTGTTTGTTTGTTTGTTTGTTTGTCAGCGCCATAACTCTAGACACAGTTGTCGGTTCGCGATGATCTATAGCTTAAACTGACCGTCTGAACATGTAGTTTTGCATAAGTGCATTTAGAACTTTGACTGATGCCTAAATTCCATAAAATTTCGACAATTTCAACTGTGAGGTGCACAATTCTGCTAAACCAATTTTATTCAAATGGTGGCCACAGTGGCAATGACGCGCACTGCACGCCAACACGCAAAACATCAACTTCAAATCGCAGTGCGGGACATTCACAGTGTCACCACTCACTAAAGAGTTGTCGCTGTGAGACTCCAAAGTGTATTCGCAGGCACTGCATGCACTGGCAGGGACACAGCATCAAACTATTCTGGATCTATGTCAAACGACTTTTGATCTATCTGAAATGTCCTGCGGGCTAAACCCAACTGTCAACGGGCTAAACCCAAGTGTCTATTGTGTATTTACAGGCACGGGAGCTGGTGCGAGCCTAAATGTAGGCACTGGCAGGGGCACAGGGTCAAATGACTTGAGATCTATCTTAAATGTCCTATGGGCTAAACCCAAATGTTTATAGGCCAAACCCAAGCATCTACTGCATATTTACAGGCACTGGAGCTGGTGCGATCCTAAACGTAGGCAGTGGCAGGGGCGCAGGGTAGAATGACTTGCGATCTATCTGAACTGCCCTGCGGGCTAAACCCAATTGTCTATGGGCTAAAGCCAAGTGTCTATTGTGTATTTACAGGCATGGGGGCTGGTATAGTAGTAAATGTCGGCACTGACCGGGGCACATTGTCAAATGACTTGAGGGCTATCTCAAATGTCCTACAGGTTAATTACCCATGGGCTATTGACCATAGAGATTCACCTACGGGCTAAAGGCTCTAGTCCTATATACTATGGCGCCTAGACTCTGTCCGTCTGTTTGTTTGTTTGTTTGTTTGTTTGTGGATCTGTCAACGCCATAACTCTAGACACAGTTGTCGGTTCGCAATGATCTATAGCTTAAACTGACCGTCAGAACACGTAGTTGTGCATCTTTAGTTTTAGAACTTTGGCCGGTGACTAAATTCCACAATATTTCGCAAATATCGGCTGCATTAGTACATTCTGAGCACAGAAAGCACCAGACGCTGTAACTGACGTTTGATTTCGCGCTAAGACCACTTTACAGTGTCACCATTGATGTCAGAGTTGTCGTTGTGAGACTCCAAAGTGTATTCGCAGGCACTGTATGCACTGGCAGGGGTGCAGCATCAAACTGCTTTGGATCGATGTCAAACATCTTTAGATATATCTCAAATATCCTACGGGCTAAACCCAAATGTCTACGGGCTAAACCCAAGCGTCTATTGTGTATTTACAGGCACGGGAGCTGGCGCGAGTCTAAATGCAGGCACTGGCAGGGGCACAGTGTCAAATGGCTGGACATCTATGTGAAATGTCCTATTGGCTAAACCCAAATGTCTACAGGCTAATCCCAAGTGTCGATTGTGTATTTACAGGCATGGGGGCTGGTGCAATCCTAAACGTAGGCACTGGCAGGGGCACAGGGTCGAATGGCTTGAGACCTATCTGAAATGTCCCATGGGCTAAACCCAAATGACTACGGGCTAAACCCAAGTGGCTATTGTGTATTTACAGGCATGGGAGCTGGTGTGATCCTAAATGCAGGCACTGGCAGGGGCAAAGCGTCAAATGACTTGAGATCTAACTGTTATGTAATGCAGTGCGCTGAATTCAATGGATGCATTATCTCCTTCATGCTCTGCAGATTACCCATGGGCTATTGACCATAGAGATTCTCCTACGGGCTTAAGGCTCTAGTCTACATTACTAAGCTAGCTAGGTGTAGTGTCCGTCCGTCCGTCCGTAGAGGTTTGCCTCCCTAGCACTTCGCCACGCGACGCTTCAGCATGCGCTTGCCTCGCTAGCACTTCGCCACGCGACGCTTCAGCACGCGCGCGCCTAGACGCCAGCGGGACGCCAGCGGCGGCAATCAATCGCTGCACGGCCAGCGCCGCCTGTTGCTGCCTGCCTTCAACGCAGGTCTACATTACTAAGCTAGCTAGGTGTAGTGTCCGTCCGTCCGTCCGTAGAGGTTTGCCTCCCTAGCACTTCGCCACGCGACGCTTCAGCATGCGCTTGCCTCGCTAGCACTTCGCCACGCGACACTTCAGCACGCGCGCGCCTAGACGCCAGCGGGACGCCAGCGGCGGCAATCAATCGCTGCACGGCCAGCGCCGCCTGTTGCTGCCTGCCTTCAACGCAGGCATCGCCTGAACAGTACGCCAAGGCACCGTCGCCGCTCAATCAGGCTCGCTCCCCTTAGCTCGCATTGGATCTGGCGGCTCTCTACCATTTCTTTTGCGCGGCGCTTTGTACGGCGCGTTCGCGAGGCAGTCAGCGCCGTTGGCTTGCAACAGGAGAGACTTTCTGCAACAGTACAAATCTTGCAACAGTACAGACGTTGCAACAGGATGGTCGCGCGAGGCGACCAGTGCCATTGGCTCGCAACAGGACAGACCTTCTGCAACAAGACAGATTTTGCAACAGGAGCAACAGGACAGACCTTGCAACAGGATAGATTTTGCAACAGGACAAATCTTGCAACAGGACAGATCTTGCAACAGGACAAATCTTGCAACAGGGCAGATCTTGCAACAGGACAAATCTTGCAACAGGACAAATTTTGCAACAGGACAGACCTTGCAACAGGACAGATTTTGCAACAGGACAAATCTTGCAACAGGACAGATCTTGCAACAGGACAGACCTTGCAACAGGACAGATTATGCAACAGGACAAATCTTGCAACAGGACAGATCTTGCAACAGGACAGATCTTGCAACAGGACAAATCTGCCCGCTCTCTATCATTTGTTTTGCGCGGCGCTTTGTACGGCGCGTTCGCGAGGCAGTCAGCGCTGTCGGCGTGCAACAGGACAGACTTTCTGCAACAGGACAAATGTTGCAACAGTACAGACGTTGCAACAGGATGGTCGCACGAGGCGACCAGTGCCATTGGCTCGCAACAGGACAGACCTTCTGCAACAAGACAGATTTTGCAACAGGACCAACAGGACAGACCTTGCAACAGGATAGATTTGGCAACAGGACAAATCTAGCAACAGGACAAATCTTGCAACAGGACAAATTTTGCAACAGGACAGACCTTGCAACAGGGCAGATTTTGCAACAGGACAAATCTTGCAACAGGACAGATCTTGCAACAGGACAGACCTTGCAAATGGACAGATTATGCAACAGGACAAATCTTGCAACAGGACAGATCTTGCAACAGGACAGATCTTGCAACAGGACAAATCTTGCAACAGGACAGGTTTTGCTACAGGACAAATCTTGCAACAGGACAAATCTTGCAACAGGACAGATTTTGCAACAGGACAAATCTTGCAACAGGACAGATCTTGCAGCAGGGCAGATCTTGCAACAGGACAGATTTTGCAACAGGACAAATCTTGCAACAGGACAGATTTTGCAACAGGACAAATCTTGCAACAGGACAGATTTTGCAACAGGACAAATCTTGCAACAGGACAAATCTTGCAACAGGACAGATCTTGCAACAGGACAGATCTTGCAACAGGACAAATCTTGCAACAGGACAGGTTTATTTGCTACAGGACAAATCTTGCAACAGGACAAATCTTGCAACAGGACAAATCTTGCAACAGGACAAATCTTGCAACAGGACAGATCTTGCAACAGGACAGACCTTGCAACAGGACAGATTTTGCAACAGGACAAATCTTGCAACAGGACAGATCTTACCACAGGACAGATCTTGCAACAGGACAGATTTTGTAACAGGCAACAGGACAGACCTTGCAACACGACAGATCTTGCAACAGGAGAGACCTTGCAACAGGACAAACCTTGCAACACGACAGGCCTTGCAACAGGATAGATCTTGCAACAGGAGAGACCTTGCAACAGGGCAGACCTTGCAACAGGACAGGCCTTGCAACAGGTCAGACCTTGACAATGAACAGGACGGACGTTGCGGCTCGCGCACGAGGCAACCACCGCCGTTGGCTCACAACAGGACAGACCTTGCAACGGACAGACCTTCGGGGAAAATGACGGGTCACATATAAATCGGTACTTCCACATATATTCTGGGACTTGCGCATGAAAGCGGCACTTCCACATATAAATCGGTACTTGTACATATAATTTGGTGCTTGCACATATATTTGGGTACTAGCGCATATTAATGGTTTTGTAGGCGTAAACGCGTTCATAATGGGCAGCGGCCGTTAAAATGAACCGATTGCACTTCTATTGGGTATTGTAAACTATAAATTGCATTACATTACATTTGTGAAGCAGTGGCCGTCTCGAGTTTCGTTACATTTCTTTCGGACACAGAATATTCCTTCCAGTTCAGGCTTGCTTAGGCTCGCCCTGCGCCCACCATGCGCAAGAGTCAGTCGGCGTCGCAGTCTGGCGGGTCGAAGCTTAGGCTTAACGCGACCGGTGACCGACTTCTGGGCGCGCGGAGCGCGCCCTGAAGTTGGTGGTCGCGCTAAGCCTCAGCTGAGACCCGCCAGGCGCGACGTCGACCGAGTTTCAGTGCAAACTTTTAGTGGGATGCACACTCCCCCATATGCTTTGCCTCCTGCTTAGGCCGGCTGTGCCCCTTCCCTGCTAGCGTTTGCGACAACCTTCACGTTGAAGACGGATTTTGCCTGGTCACCAGACACACAGAAGCGCTTGCTTGCTGACACAAACACTCTAGTTCGTGTGCCAGTCGATTCTCTGTAAGCAGGGGAACAGACACGCCGAGCGGCCGATTATATGTGAAAGTCACGATTTATATGCGATTGTGCCGATTTATATGCGATTGTGCCGATTTATATGTGGAACTGTTGGGTATTTGTGATAGTGCCGATATATACGTGACAGTCCCGTTTTATGTGTGCCAACACCCGAATTATATGTGATGAGTGCCGTTTTAAATGTGATCCATCCCGCCACCCCAGACCTTCAACAGGGCAGATTATGCAACAGGACATTACGGCCATTGACGACTACATTCCGTGCTATTCACATCACACAAATTCTTCTGCAACAGGAAGGAACGGCTAGTAGAGCATAATACGGAACCGATCCCACTGTCCAGGCCCCTTGTTGGGCGCTGTCGAATGAGTCGAATGGAGCGCCACCCATCAAAGGCGGCGGCAGAGTCCATTTTACGGCCATCGACTACTCTTTCGGCAAGGAGAAGCTTGTGGCCGAGAAAAAGGTGGGTGCGCGTGCGCTTGAGTTCGCCTGGCCTTTTGGATTACGGTACTCTGTCTGTAGTGTCGGCTTGGTCCAAGAAAAGCAGAACTTAACTTTGAACTGAAGCTTTCACATCGTTCACTACAGTGTCCAGTAGAACGAGAGGCTCAAGGTGCTGCTCTCAGTTGCAGAGGTGCGCCATCGCGGTGCACGCGGAGCAGGCCGACTGCTGGTCCAAAGAGCAGCTCTTCTCCCACCATTGGAGGAAGACGAAGCAGAAGGAGGAGGAAAGAGCGGTGACCGCGCAGGCGCCACAACCCCCCGACTTTGGAAGTGCCAGTGTCCTGGGCGACTGCTCGTTCGATCGCGCTTCCTCCTCTGCCGCCAACTCCGCCGATGGAACTCCGGCCCCCAATCTCCAAGTCGCCCCTTCGGCTGAGCCTCGCAGGAGCCTGAGCGTGGTACGCGCAATACGCGATCGATTATGGTTTTTAGCTGCTTCGATGTCGTTCGTATGTACCTGCTCATCACTGCGAGTGCATGTATTGAGCGCGACTGACTTAGGCAACCGACGTGAGTAGAAGCTGTGGTATGTATGATCGAAATACTACATGTCGGTTATGCAGGTGACCTTCATTGCGTGAAGATCGGTCACTTGATGTCAGGAAGAGGAGGAGGCGAGGGTCTACGAGCAGTTGCTGAGTCAGAGCAGCAGCGAGCGAGACGTGGCCACTACCTCTGTGGAAGCGGCCGCTCGGCGCTCCCACTCCGAAGAGGGCTGCAGCGCACTGCGCAGGCGCGCGGCGATGGGCGTCGTCTTCTCCTCACCGACTGCTACTTCACCTACATGCGCGTCAACCACGGCTTCCTGCGCTCCAGTCGCTACGGCGTCGTCGTCTTCGACCGCAGTCGGCTGGACTACCCCTCTTTGCCTTCGGTCACGACGACGATGGGCTACGGCAGCTGGGGGAGGGAAGGGGGCGGCTTCCCTTCCTGCGACGTGATTCCCGGCACCATGGCAGAGATGGAGACCGTGCCACTGGAGGAGAACGACCTGCTGAGACAGGTCGCTTTACATTGCATTGTCATTTGTGCCGGATTTCTCGCAACCCAATGAGTATCGCCACTGCTGCTTGCAGAACGTCCACTGTCCCACCTGGCGCGCGCTGTCCGTTCGGCCGGTTCTCCCTCCGCGCTTCTCGCCCGACATCGGAGAGGGCTTCGGAAGACTGGTGGGCCTGCTTTCACAGTGGATAGTATGAACGTGTCATGATAAGTACTCGACTTCTCCTTTGGCTCGTTTGCAGACTGAGGGGCGTCGAACGTACGGAATGTTGGTGTGCAACGAAAGCGGCGTTGCCATGTTCGTCCCTGGCTGGGCCGGCGTCAACAGCGTCGCCCCAGGACACGTCGGCTGGCAGGTCAGTTTGGAGCGCCCAACGTTGAAGTGAAGTTGACAGTCACTACAACACATCTCTAATACATATAAATACACACACGGCCTCTCAGGTGCCGGAGTTGGGTGAGAAGGAGCTGCACTTCCTCTATATGCCCAATCCGAAGCGACGTCACGGCGAGCCCTTCGTCCTCTCCGTCCATCCCGTGAGAGAGTGCACCGACGACGCCCTTCTTCGCCAGTTAGGCAACAACCGACTGGCCTGTCGCGGCTTCTGTCGCCTCAGTCCCCGCCTTCTGCGCCAGCTGGCAGCTGCCCGTCGCCTCCCTTCCCTTCCTCTGCACCACCAGTCACTGGCTCTCCGGCTCATCCTCCAGCGGCCCCTTGGGATGCGGGAGCCTCGGCTGCGGTGGAAGCATGGCCGGCAGGGCCTTTTGCAGCTACGACAACGGCTTCCACGGCAACAGCAACGCCAAGTGGGGACGCAGAGCGGCCGACTTCCCTCCCGGAGGAGGAAGCGGCCCCTGCGGCGGCTTCAGCGCCGGCTGGTCCTTTGGCAAGCAGCAGCAGTTGCCTTCCACCTCCGCGGCCGCCGGTGGACTGCAAGCCACTTCTGCGAAGACCCTTCTGCCTCGGTTCGAGCGACGGACGCCGAAGTTGGAGACGAAGGGAAGGACGACCTGATTCGCTTTCCGGTGCGTGGACGGATCTTTGTTTCGTTGGAGTAAGGGATAGGCTATAGTGTCGTTGCTGTCAGGACGAGGACGCCACCAACAGTGAGAGAGCGAACGGTCAGAAGTTCGTAGCGACCGAAAGCTTCCGTCACAAGGTCAACAGTCGATTGGTGGAGGCGTTGATGGGATGGCGTGGTTCTTCTCTCCAGACGGCGCTCAAAGACTGCGCCGACCTCTTCCAGTGGGCCTACTTCGAGAGAGACGCCCAAGTTTGCTGTGACTGCGATACTGACGTCTGTCGCTTCCTTCGGTGCATATACGAGCTTCTGGTTCAGTTTATGTGCCCTTCGACTTCTGTTCTTTCTCGTTTTGGCCCTCACCTCGACATTTAGCCTGTGATACATACAAACCCAGTTGCGTCAAGATTGTTTTGATATGCCTTTGAGATTGTCCTTCGAGATGTGAAGTTTGAAAAGAAGAGCATTGCCCCGAGTGCAGTGGAACTTGCCTCTATCGCGTATGTATCATCATGTTGGTGTATAGTATTCAGTATACATATATGTCGAGTACTGTAAGCGTCGACGATACTTGTTGCCTGCTCCCCAAGCAGTAATGAAATGCCATTCGGTATTTGCACACCCTCAGATAGACCAGCTTTGACGGCTGCTGACGGGTTCAATGCAATTTCTTGTATAACCTAGAAGCCACAAAACTCAGAGAAGGGTAGGTAGAAGAAAGAATGTCGACAACGGAAGAGCTCTTTGCCCTTTGATGTCTACTCTTGATGCGGCTGTCACCAGTTTCGCTTGTTGTCCCCTCGAAAAATGGTAGGGCGTGGTGTTCATCAGGAGAAAAAAATTGATAACAAATCCGACGCTAGGGGGGGAGAGGGGTTTTTCTTGTGCGGAGGAGCTTTCCTCCCCCGGCCCTCCTCCCCCCCTTAGTGCACGTAGAGTGTGATGCTACTCTACGCTGTTTGGAATAGTGGTGGTAGGTGGTATATAGCTGCTAAGTGCAAACAAGCCTCGTAAGTCTAGATTCTCGAAATACTCGAAACCAACCAACTATAGAACTCGTTGGTTTGGGGCGTGATTTGCTCCAATTGACTTGCTGGTGGCTGAACGATATGACACTGGCTGAATTTCGAATTGCTCGAGTACCGTAGTGCGAGACGATATTGCACTTGTGGGATTTTAAATTCGAATAAGTACCGTTGTTGGAAGCGACAAACCGAACACTCCTGTCGCCAATTGTGCCGAGCTGTCTACCGTACGACGGGCATGCCATTGGTCAATTTAGCGCCATTTCAAAACTTGAGGCGTTCTCGGTTGGCTTGTTCAGGTGGGCACTGCCATCCAACACAGTAGACAGTGTGTTGACTTGTTTGCGTGAGGTTTGGAGACTGAAAGTGTTTACGCGATGTGATTTGGCTCTCAGCAAAGAGTTTTGCCGGTATTTTCGTTTTCGCTCAGCATAGTCTGCCTTTGAACGTGAATTTCTCGACAACTCCGGATCATTCAACCCAAGTCGGGAGTCACTCTAGTTGGATGGAGATGAGTGAAGAGTGCGAGGTGTCGGTGGCGAAGGGGCCCGTGTCCCTGGAGCAGCTGCTGGGATTGATGCCGCCGCATCTTCCCCTGCCGCCGCCGCCGGCCATGTCTCCCGTGGGCTTCGCCAGTCGCGCCCGCTCTTCCTGCTCCTTCAGCGCCGGCGAAGAAGTCGTCGAGTTCTTCCGAATGCAACATCAGAGGTGCGTTGTTTTCTTGACTTGGACGGTTTCTGTCTGGAATGAGATCGAATAGTGCTCATTCGTTCAGACAGCGCAGCGGTACCAGCGATTTCGGTGTCTATCCGCCTAGTCCGAGAAGCGACCTCGCCACTGGAAGCATTTCGGTGTGTTGATTGCTATTTTGATCGGTGGTTGAGAGGAAGCCCCTGCATGCGGAAGTATAAGGATTTCTTATTGCTTCAGAGCAGCGGTCTGCCACTGATGGGAGTGTCGGCTCGGCGCAGCTCGAGTGGCAGCGGGGGTAGAGTGGGCGGCAGCGCGCGTATCGCCAGTCAGGAATACACCAATCGTCGACTTGTCTTCGCCGAATACTACAGCGCCAACGACGTCGAAAGGGGACTGCAGAGGGGGGATCTCTTCGAGGTGTGGCGTGTATGCGTGCGTTGCCTGTGTTTTGTGCTGTGACCGTCTCTAGTTGACGTTTGTCAACGTTGCGCCTTCAGGGCGTGCTGCGCGTCAACCACCACAACTTCGAGGAATCGTTCGTGGACAATCCCACGGGAGCTCCCGGCGACAACGACGTCATTATCTGCGGCTTCAAGGACAGGTGGGTAACCGTAGGAGTGATGGTTTCGCTTCATTACTGAGTAACAGCATGCTTCTCTACTTTCCTTCCACTGCTAAAAGGAATCGCGCTCTGCACGGAGACCACGTCGTCGTCAAGCTGAAGCCGCGCGATTACTGGATCGTGAGTACTTGTCTGCCCAAACAATAATCATCGTTTGTATGCACACGTAAATGACCCTCTGCGGCCGTCAGGTGCACGCGAGTCTCTACGACAAGTACAAGCGCGAGCAGAGCGGCGTGTCGTTGTCCACGCCCTATCCCTCTGCTGTCTCGTCAGAGGAAGAGACGACGGCTTCCAGCAGCGACAGAGGCGCCAGAACCGAATCGGGCGGCGGCGAAGACACTCCAAAGGACGGCCTGCGCCCAACAGCGGTAGAGGAAGGAGACATCGAGAAGAAGGGCGAAGAAGAATTGGAAGCGTCGGCCTTCGTGGGCGGCGACAGCGGCGACCACCCCCAACAGCAGCAAGTGGAAGAAGAAGAGGGGGAAGCGAAGCCGCAGAAGGAATTGTCCGTTTTGTTCGAAGAAGAGGACGCCCACCTGGAAGAGGAAGACGCCGCAGTCCCGATGGTCTACAGTCGCGGCAAGATGATGCGCATCTTCGGCAAAGTCGGTTACTCTCTTAGCCTTTGAGAGTTCTTTCCATTTGTGCATAGAATGAGGTCGCTATGCTCTGCAGGTGGAAAGGGACGCCGCCGTTGCCGAGTTGCCAAAGGAGGCGCTCGATCACATCGGCTGCCTTGAATTGCAGCGGGCGCACATCAAATATGAGAACTTCCTCGAGCAGTTCCACCCCATTTGGGACGACGCCCATCGCGGTGGGTGCTGTGAAGTGCTTGTGTTCTGCTGTTGTTTGTTGTCACAAAGCGAACGAAAGTGATTTCTTGATAGGCGGCGCTCGACGTCTGCCGCTGTCTTCTCTGGCGTCGATCAGTCGCGATTCCGAACAAGCCGGCGGCAGATTCGTTCGCACCTCCAAAATGCTCTGCGACTTTCCCGGCGAACAGATACCCGACTGGTGCCTCCAGAGAACCGCCGAGGTACAGTATGCCAATATGCGTAGGCAGCCTACCTCTTGTGTAGTTGTGTCTTTCTGCGTTTGTGGTGCGGTATGTGTAGTGTTCTTTGTATTATCCTTAGGTGGTGGCGATTCGTCACGAGAAGGCTTCGCGCAAGGCGGTGGGTGTGCTGAAGATGCCCAGTTACTTGTACGGAGCGCACGGTGGAGGCGGCGACCACTCCTCTTCTGCGGTGGCGGCGGCGGACAATCGTCAGCAGCCACAGCCCACTTCGCTGCGCGCTCCTCGCTGCGCTTTCTTCTCTCCGACGGACAGTCGAATGCCTCGCGTGCAGATCAGTGAGAGGGCCGATCACAATCTTCCCCACGGCTTCTTCGAAAGACCCCACGACTTCTCCAAATTCATCTTCATCGCCCGCATTCTCGACTGGCCCGACAATCAGAACACTCCACAGGGGTCCGTGTCTTCTTTTCACCTTTCCTTATCTCTAACATTGTACTTGTACTGTGTGTGCCACGTTCCAGGAAGCTGCAGAGGAATGTCGGTCTAGCTGGCGAGATCGAACCTGAAACTGAGGGTACAGTAAGAAGTAATGAGTTTGAAGTCAACACTTGCTACTACTACAACCGTGTGTGTGTTGAGGTCTTCTCTGCCAGTACGGCATCGACACCAAGGAGTTTAGCAGTTCGGTTCTCGCCTGCCTTCCTTCGCCCGACCAATTCAGCAGAATCGTCGCTGTGAGTGGACTGTCTTTTTGGATGGTCTGAACTTTGCTGCTTCTTTCCACTTCCTTCCGATACATACAATGCATAGGCGGAGCGCAGTCGTCGCAGTTGTTTCGACGAGGAAGTGATCATCGCCGTCGACAGAGAGCGAAGTTCCTCCAACAGCGCCTTCCATCTGAAACAGTTGGACGATGGACGCCTTGAGGTTCGCTCTGCAACCATACTAATGGCTGCTTTTCACGTAGCTCGATGGCTTCTGTGTGATAGCACCGTAATCGGGAAACGGAAGTGTACGTGTAGCTCGCTAAGTCATAGTCACTGCTTATCTGTCTAGTCTACATATACATCAACGGCTGGCAGGTGGGTGTGCACGTGTCGGACGTTTCCTTCTTCGTCCAAGAGAACAACGAGTTGGACAAATGGGCTTCCAGACGCGCCTGCGACGTCGACGTCTTGCGCAAGGTGGGTACTTGACTCTCCTGTTGCCCTTCTTCTCCCACATGATTTCGTACATATGCTTTCTTCCCTCTCCGTCAGACGATTCCAATGCTGCCGTCGGCTCTGTCCGAGAGTCTGTGTCGTTTCGCGGCGGGCGAGGAGCGTCTCGCCTTCTCGGTTCTGTACAAATTCGACGAAGACGCCAGAATCCTCGAGGAGACAGTGGTCAAATCTGTCGTCAAGACCGCCTACAATCTCGACGGCCACCAGATACAGGTTTGAGTGTGGGATTGTATTGGATGAGGTTACGTTGGACGGCGCATTACATGTGCACAAAACTTGGAGACAACGAGAGACACGAGGTTCCTCGTTGCTATGTACGTCTAGGCGTTGCTCGATGGACCCACTACCGATTTGAAGACTGAGGAGCTGGCGGGAGTTGGCGAAGGCAGCGCGCCGGCGAAGTTGATCGGTATGTCCAAGCCCCACTAACCAACTCACTACTATTGTGCAAGTAGTGTCAGTTCTGTTATTCTTGCTGACATGCTATCTTTCGACAGGCGACTTGGCAAAGCTGGTCGAGTTGGCGTCGTTGCTGTGTCGGCGTCGAGTGGAGAAGGGAGCGCTTCAGTTGGAGGAAGAGCGGCTTCAATTCGTCCTCGACACTGAGACGCTGCTTCCCACCAGCTGCGACATTCGACAGGTTCCGTTGTCCCCTGAATAATTGGACTTCTCCAGAGCTTGTCGTCTCTGTACGTACTAGTCCGCTTTGTATCTGTTATCCGTGGTCCGTTTGGACACGTGTGATGCCACTCTCTAACTAACTACTCTGTCCTGTGCAGGGGAGCAAGGCGAGTGAGGCTCTGGAAGAGCTGCTGATTCTGGCCAATGAGACGGCGGCGCAGCGCGTCTACGAGGCTTTTCCCCATATCGCCTTACTCAGACGTCGTCCCTCGCCCAACGCCAGTCTCATGGCTGAAGTGGTGAGTGAGACACAGTGGGCGCTTCCTATACTCTGCTTCCACTTCCACACTCACTTTCACCTCTTCTCAGGTGGAGTTGGCCACTCGAGTGGGTTACTCGTTGGAGGCGGAGTATCTGCAGCGTTCCATGGCCGCCCTTCAGGAAGATCCCTTGGAGCAGACTCGAGCCGCCGCCCGCGCACTCGCTCACATCTGCCGACGCGCCATGAGGGTGGGTAGCGCAGAATCCTGCTTAGGGGCAGCTGAGATTTGAATCAACCCACTACAGATGCATGCATGTATTACTTACTACCCACAATGCCGTCCGTAGCAAATTTTGCAGCCGGCGGTCTACTTCTGTCCCGGACAAGAAAACGCGTCTGCTCTTCGCCATCACGGCCTCAACGTGCCGATGTATGACGCGGCTGTGGTTACCTACCGTTCGTTTCGATTTTGATGGCATAAAGATTGCCACTTCGATTGAAGATACACCCACTTCACGGCGCCGACGCAGTGCTACGTGGACGTGCTGGTGCAGCGCTTGCTCGACGCTTCCATCGGTGAGTCTGCTTGAAGTCGGCTGAAGTAGAGTCTTCCCTCGAATGTCTCTCCAACTGATTCAGTGGGTGAGAGAGGCGGTGTGAAGGGTTCGCAGCTGCTGCTGACTTCGAAGGAGATGGAGAAGAAGGCGTCCCACTGCAACGACCGCTCGCTGGCTGCCCGCACGCTCACCGCCCTCTCCACCGACATCTGCTTCGCCGCCTTCGTCAAGGTATATGACACTCCTACTCCTCGGCACTACTGTATACTGCACAACTGAGTCCTTCTCACTCACCGCCCACCAGTAGCGCATCGTTGTCCTTCAGGAATGCGGACCTCTGGAAGAGAAGGCGGTGGTGACGGCTCTGCGCGACCACTCTTTCGACGTCCTTCTGCTGCGCTACGGCATCGTCAAGCGCGTCTTCTGCAACGTCAGTTCGTGCGCTTTCGAGTTGTCCACTAATCAATCGATGCTTGCGATTTGTGGTGTCTGGCAGTGGTACTGTATGCTGAGGTATCGACTGTTGCAGCGTTTGCGCGTGCGCACCTGGATGTATGAGGACGGGCCGCCGGCCAAGTTGAAGTTCGTGTGGGGCGGAAGCGGCGGCGTCCCTCGGGCGGTGGCCGTCCTGTCGTCTTTGTCGTCGCTGTCGGAGGGTGAGCGTCCAGTGGAAGAGTGGATGAAGAACTGTCGCCTGCAGGTGGTGACGGTGGGCAGCCAAGTGGACGTCCACCTGACGGCTGACAAGGAGCCCCTCAAGTACTCGGTCGGTGGTCTCGCCTCCTTCCATTCTCCCTGCTGATGCTGATATGCTCTGACGTCGCCTCGGCCGATACGATTCCCCCTGTGTTGTGCAGGCGCTGATCCACGAGCGCGGCCACGAGGCAGCCAACGCCACAGTCATTCGAAAGTTGGAACCGAAGAAGCCCTCCGCCACTCCGACAGCGGCGGAAGCGCAGCAGACGGAGGAGAAGCAGCAGCAGCTTTAGCGCGCGTCTTTCGCTTGCAGTGTGAATTTTGCTGTTGCTAGAGGTCGGAGAGCCCTTCCAATCCGTTTTCCCCCACCTCGCCCCTGCTGCGCGCCAGATGGCTACGGTCGGGTATAGGTAGTGTGCAAGGACTAGGAAGTGTGTTGATGTGTACCCCCCTGCATGGTCCCTAGGTGCTTCGACGGCTGTTGTTTTTTCGAATGCCTTCTATTCTGTCGTCGCGTTCGTTTTCTTTCAGCCCATCCTTCGGATACGGAGGCGCTAGCTTTGTGTTTGTTGAGTCATTTGTTGCCGATCGTGTTCACGTCGTCGTATAGCGTTCGTTGGTGTGTGAGCGAGTGCTGGATTAGGACGACGCTAGTGGTAGATCCCTTAGGCAGGATTTGGAATGCCAACGCAGTTGTCTGGTGAAAGAACTCGCCGTTTTCGCAGGAGGGTCTTCAGAGCCCAATATTCGTGGAGTGAGTATGTGACACGACAATTCCCTACTACCTACGCGTGTTCTCACGTAACCCTAGAATCGTCACGTCCAGAGCGCTCTCGGCTCCTCAGTCGATCCCACCTGCGTACTATCGTATGCACTAGCAATTGTGATCGTACCCGAAGCTACTGCTGGAGGTCGTCGCCGTAGTCGCCGACTTCTCTGCCAGACAACAGTTCTTTGGGCGGTTAGCTTTGAGCAAGCAGCAGTAGGATGAATCCCAAGTGGTTGGAAGAGGGTTTCTTCTTTCCTTTCTATGAGGACGGATTCAACTCGAAGAGTGGCCGTGTCCTTTTATAGGGTCAGTATTTGAATTTGAAAGAAGGGAACGGATAGTGTGTCGCCTCTCGGGTACACACTCTCCAACCAAATGTTTACGGTAAGATTCGCTGTAGGAATCCATCAAGTTGCAAATTTACATAAGCCGTATGAAGTAGAGCGGGTATGGCATCGAAACGCCACCCGTCTTCTCCAATACTTCCTGTTGAGCCGCCAATCAATATCTAATTGACGCGCATGGAGAAAGACCAACTCTCCACCAATCTACAGTGGACGTGAGTGTACAATGACCGTATGCCGTGACACGAGTAGCGTCCCAAACCAAGGCGGATAGGGACACGGAAACAGAACAGAGCTGACCGATATATTGTTGCTGCTTGTTGAGTTGTGAGCTTTGGAGTTTCTCTTGTACAAATAAATGGTTTGGTTCGTTTGCACTTAGTTGACACGAGTGCTTGCTACCGTCGCCTCCACTGTTTCACGTCAAAGTGCGCTACGAAGAAACCGTGCTATGTGTTGCCATAGCAAGACCGATGTGTCATGCCAACGATTCGCTCTAAAAGGCAGAGGATCGCACAAGCGGCTAGCTGGATTTGTATACTTTGGCGCTACTTTCGAAAGCCAAATCCGCTGCCGACGACGCGATCCAGAGCCCTCTTGTTTGGACTGGCGGGTCGATAGCGGCGCAGCAATGCGGCCAGGTTTCTCCGCACGGCGGCGCGGGCAAACTGGTCGTCCTGGGGTACCGTCAACACCCTGAAAGTGCAAGCGGGAGGGCGTGTTTGGCGCTTCGCGGATGTATGTATTCACATAATTGCCTTTGTTTGATTTATGCCAAAGAGAATGCTCGGAAGCTGGCCAACAAACTACAGGGTTTTTTTAAAGTGACTGGTCGGGAACTCGAATAACTTCTGCGCCGGTTCATCGATTATAACGAAACTTGAACAGACTCAAGTTCCATATGTAGGAAAGCTCGTGTTAAATTTTTACGGAAATTGGCCAGTCATAGCGACTACGCGACGGCTTGAAAGAAGGTCTACTTTTCAATAGGAGCCGTTCCTGGTCGAAGAGGAGGAAGTCCTGGTGGAGGACGAGGATCTGCAGCAGGACTTCCTCCTCTTCGGCCAGGAAGAACGGCTCCTATTGAAAAGTAGACCTTCTTTCAAGTGGTCGCGTAGTCGCTACGAGTGGCCAATTTCCGTAAAAATTTATCACGAGCTTTCCTACCTACGGAACTTAAGTTTGTTCAAGTTTCATTAAAATGGATGAACCGGTGCAGAAGTTATTCGAGTTCCCGACCAGTCACTTTTTAAAAAAAAACCCTCTATGTAAAGGCGTCGAGGAAAACACATCGCTTTAGTACAACGCATGATAGGTAACAAACAACTTGAACTGACGTTTACAGTTCTGAAAATCGTCACGCTTATACATGAAATGGGAATCCAACTGGGGAATTGTATCCAGTGTTCAGGGTGGAATGGAAACGAACACGTTTGCGCCCTCGTTTAGACGTTCAGAGAAGGTCGACGGCTCGACAACGTAGACTGGCGCTTGTTCAACTGACAGGGCGATCGCCACCATCTGGAAGTCACGGATGTGCCGGTCTCAGAGTATGCTTAATCGACAGATCGACAGTTCATACCCAGACAGCGATGACTGTAAGTATTCTGCTTCGAGCCATGTCGACGACAGTTTCTGCGAACGGTTAGCGCTACGGATTGATCAGACCAGGCGTCTTCTCTTCCTTTGTTTGTGTGGACTAAGGTCGGTGGTAAGAGAGAGGGAGAGTGGGAGGATCGCGCTGCGCACGTTGACAGCTTGATGAAGCAGCTGTTCGCTCGACGGCAGACGTCAATTGCTTTCGGCGATAGCGCCTCAGACCCATACTCCTGTTAATTGATCCGGCGCCCGCTTCTGCCAGCCAGCTCTGTGTCTCTCGGCCTCTTGACCGCTTGATTGGATAAACGGCAGGACGTCACTTTTTGACTGCTCCAACCACCATCAGAGATGGACTGTGATGCCTCCTAATGGGCAACAGCGTTTCCATCTGCATCTTTGAGGAAGTGGGTGGGTGCAGCTACAGTAGACGAGCAACGATTAACCGTGGGCGTGAGAGATCTACCGACGCTTGCATGCTCCTGAAACAATCGCGACAGCATTACACATACAGCTGGGCTGCCCTGACGGCTTGCACCTATGTACATACTACGTACAACATATGTCAAACTGCTGCAGCCGTGGCTAATGATAGGAACGGCAAAGAACACGCAATTAAACAAACTTCAATGGAAAGTAGGTACCTATGTACGTACAAAACATATGCACGAAGCTTGAATCTCTGCGGCATGTTCTGGGAGCGTCCGCAGGTGGGATGTGCCTTAATCGAATATCCGACAGCCTTCGATTGAACAATGGTTCAGCGTGGAAAACCGCAGCTTTCCTTCGAAGTGGCCACGGTTTGAGTTGATTAGTGGTGAGCTGAACGGCTCTCGTTGTTTAAATTGGCGTCGCAAGCGCTGCGATCGGCGAAAGAATTTGACAGCCGATGCGCACCCTTCACCATTTTTGCAACTGCATGTAAGGAACACCGTTTCTCTACAAGACGTGTTCAGCCTCAGTCCTGTTGACGTTCCCGGGAGTCGATGTCCTTATCGCGCCTGCCTCCGTGCGGCAGGGCAACTTCTCAGTTTTCGCTTACTTACACTCCGAAAAAGGCAGCCGACCTAATTCCCTCGGATCCTTTCGCTCGACCGTCTTTCCAGCCGAGGAATAGACGCCCTTCCCTCCATTATCGGTGGAGGGGCTTCAACAGACCCTGTTGTCGACACGACCAGGTCCCCCTACTAACTCTATTGGGGCGACCGCAGATGGGGCCCGCTGGCCCCCACAGACAGAGCGCCGAGTTGTTTGTCGGCCGCCGCCGCCGCTGCCGCCAGCTGAGAGCCGCCGAGAAGGAAGAGAACTTTTAGGAGCGAAGTTGCATGCGCGCGGAAGAGGAAGGAAGGGGCATTTTAGCGAGGCGCTGCAACGCATTGCCGCCGGCTGTTTTGATTCGGGCTCGCTCTGGCTTCCCAGACTGCCGCGGAGCGACTTCTCGCGGCCAATTAGACACCGCACGGCCATATAAAGCTTTGTTACATCCGCTACCCCAACGCCAATTGGCTTCATCTGGCTGCTGTCGTTGCTGGCAAGGCGACAACAGCCCATCATCATCAGTGGTTCGTCATTGTTTTTTCCTGTCAAATGGCACCGTCTCCAGGCAGATGACAAGACGGCTGACGCTCGCCCACCGTTACCATCTTTAGTAAGTGAGTGTCGTCGATCATCCCGCCTACGCGAAAGGCGATCTCTCGCGGGATTCGGCTGCTACTGGAGCGGTTGGTTTGTCCGTCTGGCCGTCACGCAGCCGGTCGTCACTCGAATTAATATGCAAAACAGCGCCGGCCGCCTCCTCTTCCAATTTGATAGATTGATGCTGCGCCATAGAAAAGGACTCTCCTGGCTAGGTTGACAGCATCGTCCCTTCTCAGCCACCTATACATACGTGTATAGTCGCTTCATCCTCCGAGAAAATGCAGAAGGTACCCTCTTGGCGCTTTCCCCGAAGCCTTGACTTCGTCAGCGAGATAGGAACCTCTATTGTTCTCGACAAGAGGGTGACCTTTCATGTGTGTGCCTTTTCAGCGACGGTGTCTAGGTAACCTCATTCCTTTCGCTTCTCATTTCCTCTCAGCCATATCCGTTGATACGTGCACTCCGGAGTTACTCCGACAGTGGGTGCTTTACTGGGTGGCGTCAGTCGCTTGCTGAACCTTGCCTCCTTTGCGTCACACTTACTTCCCCTTGATTCTCGAGGTGAAAGGCAGCTGAAAATGGTGAGATGGTTGACGATCTATGACGTCTACCTTCCCATTGAAGTCTCAAAACAATCACCAGCTGCGCTCTTGATTTTGTAGGGGGACAATTATTTGCAGCTTTTAATTTGTAACTGCAGCTTTTCATTTAGAAGAATGCGCTTTTAACTGTCACCGCTTTTCATTCTGAACAAAGCGCTTTTCATTTAGAACATTGCGCTTTTCGTTTGGAACAATGCGCTTTTAAGAACGCATATATAGGAGCAGCTTTTCATTTTGAACAAAGCGCTTTTCATTTGGAACAAGGCGCTTTTCATTTTGAACGTGCGCTTTTCATTTTGAACAATGCGCTTTTCATTTTGAACAATGCGCTTTTAATTCTGCTGCTGTGAGACAAAGGGCAAAAGTCAAGAAAAATGCCCGGATGAGCATTTACAATTCATTTAAATTACATTCTTTTTTAAATTACATTTTAAATTCAGTTATATTTCTTCCGGACACAGAATATTCCTTTGAAAGCAGGCTATGCTTAGGCTCGCCCTGCGCCCACAGTCCACAAGAGTCAGTCGGCGTCGCAGTCTGGCGGGTCGAAACTTAGGCTTAACGCGACCGGTGACCGACTTCAGGGCGCGCGGAGCGCGCCCTGAAGTTGGTGGTCGCGCTAAGCCTCAGTTGAGACCCGCCAGGCGCGACGCCGACCGAGTTTTAGTGCAAACAGTGGGTGGAGTGCACATTCCCCCATATACTTCACCTCCTGCTTAGGCCGGCTGTGCCCCTTCCCTGCTAGCGCTCGCATCAACTTTCACTTTAAAGCCCATTAGCCTAAGGCCACGCCCACGCCGACAAAGTTTCCCTAGCAAAGTGGAGTGGTTCGCGTCGACGTCACGTTGCGACAATGCCGTGCGCGACGCAGCAGGGCGTTAAAAGCGGTTTGTTCAAATTAAAAGCGCTTTGTTCAATTTAAAAGCGGTTTGTTCAATTTTGAAAGCTGTTGGTTCAATTTTCGGTCCAGCTGCTGTCAAAAGCTGCATGTTCGAGTTAAAAGCGCATTGTTCATTTTTAAAAGCGCATTGTTTATTTTTAAAAGCGCGTTGTCACTTTTCCGTTTGCTATAAAGAAAAGCGGTTTGTTCATTTTTAAAAGCGCAATGTTTATTTTCTAAGCGCTCTTGAATTAAATTAAAAGCGCCCTAAAATACCAGCCATTTTGTAGCACTGGAGAGTAACTTCACATTGGCACCCAGCATACGCAAGAATATGGTGACTTGGCTTCTGGGGAGCTGACCGTTGGACGTAATTTGTCCCGGCTAATATGGTGTTTTCTTTACCATACTGTGAGGGTTCTCTCCACCTGTAGCATGTGGAGAGAAGACAAGCCTGCGTATAATCCTACCTTTGATGGGCAGCGATGCGCAGATAAGTATGTACTTGCATTGCACGGTACGTATGTACAATGTATGTACATAATAGGTACGTCTAAGTGCGCGTTCTGACTTGATTGGATAGGTTCAAAGCATCGGTTAGAGATGTCGGCCCATCTCCCTGAACGCTGCATCTCCTCGCGACCACTATATACATATCTCTCGACGATGACAACGGCCTATTTCAGTGGTGCGTCTTCGCCCACGAATCTGGAACTGTTTTTGAAAGGCGAAGGGATGGCGGCCAACATTTCCCACGAGCAAAGGACTTGTTGGGCCCTCATCCGACACTTGGAGCAGCCGACTCTCGCCCTCGGAACCAAGGTATGTATGGTACAGCTAGTAGCTACTGCAGCGGTGGTACCCAGGGCGTGTCGCCCTTTAGGTCTTTAATAGGAACGCTTCTTTGATGTTGGGCGTCGAGGTTGGTCTCGTACAGTACCACATACGAACATAGACAATTGGATGAGCCGTCTAAAACGAAAAATTCATGTCAATCCCTATTCTAGTTGTGCCCCCTCCTCCTCAGGCTCTGCTGCTGGTCTCGATCAACGCGCTGGTGGTGCTTGGGAACGGTCTGGTAGTGGCGGCGGTGGTGTCGCACCGGCAGCTGCACACGACGACCAACTACCTGATCACGTCGTTGGCCGTCAGCGACCTGCTGCTCGGTCTCTTCGTCCTGCCCTTCTCCATCTCCCAGGCGCTGCTCCACATGGTCTGGCCCTACGGCCAGCTCCTCTGCCAGGTCTGGCTGGCCGTCGACGTCTGGCTCTGCACCGCCAGCATCTACAACCTCGTGGCCATCTCCTTCGACCGCTACATGGCCGTCACCAGGCCCCTGCGATACAGACTGGTTGGTTGGTCACTGCTGCTACTGCTACATAGCTTCTAATGCCGTCACGCACACTGTGTACCTCTACGTACATACAGGTGTCGTCGGCGCAACTGGGCCCTTTCCTCGTATCGCTAGCTTGGATTGTGGCTTTCCTGATCTGCCTGCCGCCTCTGGTCATCTCCTTCTTCATCGGCGGGCCTGCCGATGGATCTGCGCTGGGGAACTTCACCCTTCCAGACATCCGAGGCAGCAACATCAGTGCCAGATGGGTCCAGTGGGCGTCTCCCGAGGAGCAGTTGGACACCCTGCGTCTACGCCTCGGCTGCGACTGCACGCCCATGAACAACGACTCCCTCTACGTGGTCTACTCGTGGCTGGGCTCCTTCGCCATCCCAATGGTCATGATGGTGGCTCTCAATGTCGGCATCTATCGCCACGCCAGACGCGCCGGCCTAAACATCGCATCCACCAAGGTCTCGCGCTCCTCGCGCAGCGGCAGCTCCTGCATGGTTCCCAGTGCCGAGGAAATCGTCTGCAAGGACTTCCAGGTACGAGCAACATCGCCAACCTTGGCTTCTCCGCATTACATACGAGAAGATTCCGTACAGGTCGAGTTGCGTGTCCACGTTGGAGGAGGCAAGCACGAGCAGCAGTGTAGCGTTTCGACCCGGCACAACAATGGCGTGGCGGTGGCCGGCCTCTCGCAACTTCTGAGAGAGCAGCGATACAACTACCCCAAGCTGTTCTGCCACCATAGCCGTCACAGAACATTGACCGCAGCCAACTCACTCGTCTCCGCCACCACAGCCCACTCGCTCGTCTCAACACCCATTGTGTCAAAGAAATATAGCCGACGGCGCAGCGACGTGGCCAAGCAGTCGCAGCGCAGGCACAGCCGCTCCCTCTTCACCGGCACACCAGAGAAGACATCGGCGCTCCAGGGAAGTAGCAAGGGAAGCTCAATAAGTCTCAACGTCCAGCGCAGCAGCCTGAGCAGAGCCCAGCCAGCGCTGCCAATGCCGCCGAGACACGGACGACGCCGTGCCACCGACAAGGCAGAGGCTCGAGTGGCACGAACTGTCGCCGTCGTGGTCGTCGTCTTCATCGCCTGCTGGCTGCCCTTCGCTACCGTATACCTTCTCCAGGTGAATACCGCGAGCCTCCTACGCGACTAGCAAGTTTTAATT
>JASAMZ010011332.1:2500-5000 GCA_030248115.1 Linhomoeus sp. GSCO2_2
TTTGGGATACTGTAGCGCGCGAGTTTGAAAACTAATTTTCGTTTTGAACACTCAGATGGCGAGAGGAGTCCGCAGGCTACTCGACGATGTCTCAAACTCCATCCTACGACGTCGGACGAGCGAGTTATTAAGCCCGAAGCGAGCGTGACGTACGTACGTACGTACGTACGCACGTACGCACGCACGCACGCACGCCGAGCTCTTGATAGGGTTCGCTCGGCTGAGGCCGAGCGAAAAAATCGCTTCTCGAATTCTCTTTTAGAGACATGGTGGTGTGGAAGAAGTACCCCGACGGCTTATGGTACCAGCAGTACAGTTTCAACGTCTGAAGAGGTCAAAAGCGTATTAGAAGTAGCTAGACGAGTTGGTGAAGCTCTTGAGAAGAAGAAGAACTCAAAGTTGTTGCGATTGATGACTCATTTCTGCAATGCGAATATACTGTGGATGCGCCAGTCAGTGCTCACTGACTAAGCAGTCTGTGACCGTTCACAGGGTTCTCCGATGTGTTCAGGCTGCTGCGGTCACGTGCACCCATTTGACTGACTGAATGCAACAATGGCACATTTGTTTGGCTGGCTTCCAGCATTGCTGACAGCGCGAACCCAACATCCGCACAAGACCTGCAAAATATTGACATAGGCGATAGCAGCATTTCTCAAGGGTAAACGTAATACCTCGCGAAACAGATTTTACAACCATTTCGGCAAGTTCACTTATCAGGAAAGGCATTTTCCGGCGCCCTTGGTAAAGAACGCATTAATACACCGGGCGACAGTGTTTGAATTTCAGTTTCTGCTAGCCTGCAAAACGTCTTCAGTCAGACTGGCTGTCGTTAATTCGAATGTCGCACTACAAGTACTTTATGAGTTAGAGCTGTTTTACCGTTTGAACCTTCAAGAGACCGATTTCTTCGGTGCACAGTTTCGACTGGCAAAATTTTTGGCATCGCAAGGAAGAGCTTTCTAACGACATACGGCACAATTCTCCGCGACGTCAGACGAGTGAATCATAGCTTTTGGACCTTTGTGCAGGCGTAACTCGCGAAATTCAAATTTCGAGGCTCGGTAATGGTAACGGCGAGATCTCAGAGAGTCACGTGCTCACGCGCACTGAGCTCTCTAACCAATCGCCATGCGTTAAACAACTGCGAAGAAGCTCTGCTTGCCTCGGAATTACTTCAAAATTTTAGAGGGCAAGTGAACTCGTCATTAGTGGTGTTGAATCAAACCTACAGTCAGTAGAACGAAGTGACGCAAAGCTAACAGAAACTTGTATGGTCAACCGAAACTGACTTGGTTACCCCTGCCTTGGTTCTTATATGAGAAGAAAGATGGCTTCTCATCTGACTGTTCTTCTGGTTGCCTGCCTGTGCCTCCTCGCCGCCGCCGCTCCGCAGGACAAGCCGGGCGAAACGCAGGACGTCTGTCCCCGGTATGGTATGCGTGCGTATCCCTGCCGCAGGGGCGACCATAGAAACTGAAACTAAATTAGTTTCGGTTTAAGTTTCAGTTTCAATAAACATACGGAAACTGAAACTGAAACTAAAATGGTCAGCTATACTCATACTGAAACTGAAACTGAAACTCCACAAAGGGAATCAGTATTAGTGTTATGCTGAAACTAGTTTCAGTACGCACTACTGAAACTAGTTTCAGTTTCAGTTTCCGTGTT
Organism: Linhomoeus sp. GSCO2_2; assembly: GCA_030248115.1. NCBI lineage: Eukaryota > Metazoa > Nematoda > Chromadorea > Monhysterida > Linhomoeidae > Linhomoeus > Linhomoeus sp. GSCO2_2. The sequence goes on from JASAMZ010011332.1 coordinate 4,172, forward strand.
TGAGGCATATGTTTGGCTTACCCTAGGTTGATTTGGCGCTTTGCTTGATTCATAATGTCGAAAAAACTTCGAATGAGTCTCTTTTATTTTATGGTAATCAGCAACTCAGCAACGCATCCATGCAAGATTGCATGTACGCTTTGCAGCCGCGCGCAGCGTACTACTACTGAAACTCAGTTTCAATAACTGAAACTAAAACTTAAGAATTTTCTGTACTGAAAGTGAAACTTAAACTGAAACTAAAATGAAAACTGGTACTGATACTGAAACTGAAACTAAATCAGTCTCTATGGTCACGCCTGGCCTGTCGTACTATGTAAGTGCCCCCTCGCCCCGGCACCTCCTAAAATTGAAGTAAATTCTGTAAGAAGCCCCGGGAGCTTATTATTTCAACCTGCCTCTAGGAGAAGCTGCTATTGGAGGGTAGAGGCTTATTCGAAGGGGTGGCTTTATTAGAGTATTTCTGGTGTCTTCCTTTTAACGAAATACCAACAGAGGAGGAGAGTTAGTATCACTCGCCCTTCAGAAGACCATGCAGTCCCAGCCGGCCTTGTCGGCGCGATTGCGCCTGCGTCGGCGGCCGCTGCGAGCCGTACGGCGGCCGCCGACTTCCCGCCTTCGCCGAGCCGCCGCCGCTGCCCTGACGCCTCGCTTTCGGTCCATACATCCACACGCAACGAGCGATGAAGGAAGGGCTGGCGATTGTGCATTGTCGAGATTTGATTCCTGGATTCGATTTGGTTTGATTCGATTTGATTCCCAGATTGGTGATTCTATTCCACTCCATTATAGTTATAACCTATTTGATGTAGTCTTGTTTGCAAGCAAG
>JASAMZ010011332.1:10000-13358 GCA_030248115.1 Linhomoeus sp. GSCO2_2
GAAACATCCACAAAACAACTGACACCGTGAATAGAGTCGCTGACGAGAGGGCGAAGAAAGAGGCAAATCGCTCTCCAAGCGGTGTCACTCTCCTGCTCCCGTTTTACACTGTCGACTACAAAACGCTTCACCAAGTGTCAACCAATAATATCAGCCATTCATTACATCTTGCAGACGTCAGTTCAACGGAGAGGCTCTAGGACCAATTGCAGCCCAACTGCTTTTGCCACTTCCCAGAACTACCAGACACGAGTCTACACAGCTAGAAATTATTGCCACTTAGCACTGTCTATCTCAACAATATCGTTTCACCAAGAATCATGTAGTAACTCTGCTTCCCTCTGTCGTCGTCGTCGTATAATGTATCTACTTTGTGATTCTCCGTTATGGTGCGGGCCGGACCGCTTCTGAATTCTGCACAACCTTCGCATTGCGTGGCTTCCCACGACAAAACGATCCGCGCAACAGACAACAGTTTCGCACTTTGTATTGGGGTGTCAGGCAGTCGTTGAGTAGTGACCTTGCTGTATGATCAAATTTGTGCCGTGCCACACAATCGACAACAAACGGCCAAGTTGAACCCGTAATGTCAAGAAACTTCTTACTGCTTACGCAAAGCGCAGTTTGAAACTTCAGTAATCATCAACCCAACGCCAAACTCCTCTTCTTAGAGTAGGGTTGACCACCAACCCCCCCCCCCCCCCCCCCACCCTCCTCCCCCCCCCCCCCCAAAGGAGCCTATCGTATGTCTACGAGCTGAATACAAGTCAAAACTCAAACTATGCCTCATCTAACAAACGAGGTCACTCACAGCCACTGCGCCGCGCTCCAGCCCCCCCCCCCTTTCTATTTGCGATATGGCTATCTTGGGCAAGCTGCAAGCCGCCGTCGTTAGAATCCTGACTTGACCATCTGACATAAATAGGTATCAATCATTATGCGTCTGTCTGTATGGGTTTGTACCATCAAAATGCACAAAGGTGACACCGCACAAAAGTTCTCGCATCAAAGGTGGCGTTCGCGCGAATGCTGATCATTCTGAAAGAACGACGTCTAATTTTGCTTTCCAAAAGCAGTCTGCTTCAACGGTTTTACACGGAGTATTGCACCTCTCTGATACGACAAAATGCAGCGCAGAGGCTTCGCAATGAACGTAGTCGTACTGTGGATCTGCTTACTGGGTAAATTGCCAGAACACCTAGTATTATACTAGTGCCTTTAGCCCGTAGGTGATACTCTATAGTACATAACAGACTGCTTGCTGTAGCTTACTGCAACATGCAACGGCCCATTGCCTACAGGTACATGCAGCGATCCATACCCCACAGCCACTGGTCAGACATGCAATGATTCATGGGCTATAGCCATTAGCCACTACTAAGAACACTGTTCAAAGCATGAAACTCTCCATGGCCACTGGTCAGAAGATGCAGTGATCGTTCGTTCGCGGCTGATGGCAACTTTTTGTGCGGTTGACCACTTGCCGCTGGCTGACGTTCTTTCGTGGCTGATGGCGTGGCTGATGGCAACTGTTCTGTGCGGTTGACCGCTTGCCACTGACGTTCTCAAGCACATTTGGATGAGACAGATTGCCCACCACCACTGCTCGCAAGTCTGACGACCATTCGATCGTTCGTTCGCGGCTGATGGCAACTGCTCTGTGCGGTTGACCGCTTGCCGCTGACGTTCTCAAGCACATTTGAACGACACAGATCGCCCACCACCACTGCTCGCAAGTCTGACGACCATTCGATTGTTCGTTCGCGGCTGACGGCAACTGCTCTGTGCGGTTGACCGCTTGCCGCTGACGTTCTCAAGCACGTTTGAATGAGACAGGTCGCCCACCACCACTGCTCGCAAGTCTGACGAACATTCGATCATTCGTTCGCGGCTGACGCGAATGGAATTACGTGTTTGAACTACATGCTTACAGTGTAATGGTCATGACGCAGCTCACAATTCTGTTGCGTACAGTAGTCGAGCAGAAATGCACCTAACACATAAGGCGCAACGGCCCACTATTCTGTTTGGTTTACTGTAGTCAGGCGCACAGTGTGCCAAAATACAGTACATTCCAAATAGACAAATTTATGAAATTTTCAATTTTGTCATCAGACAAAGTCCACAATAGGAGAGGTTCTATTCCAGGCCACGACGGTTCTTTTGAGCCATAGATCTCCATGATCCGTCAACGCTGTCAAGAGTTATCGTGGTAACAAACAAACAAACAAACAAACAAACAGAGTCCACGCCCTTTAGTATATAGGAGGAGGACGGTGTGTTAGCTGTGATGACTACCTAGTTCACTGTTTCAGTTGAGAATCCTGTCTCTCCACAGGAAGAATTTCCCCTGATTTCCGAACGTATACTTATCGACATTAATGAAAAATTGGAAGCGCTGGTCGGCAAACGTTCAATGTCGCTGTGTCCAGACGGCTTTGAGTTCGCACACCCCTTCGGAAGCTGCGTCAAGTACTTCGAAATGAAGAAGTGTGTGCGGCTTTAGAAATCGATCTGTAGTGTAGGCATTGACGTTGGTGAAGTTGCAGAAACTTCGCTGACGCTAAGGCGGAGTGCGAGAAACACGCGGCCAGTCTTTTGACCATCCAAAAGAAGAGCCAAGAAGTCTGGATTGAACGTGAGTGTCGAGTTTTCATGGTCGTCGTCGTCGTCGTCGTCGTCGTCGTCGTTGTTGTTGTTGTTGTTGTTGTTGTTGTTGTTGTTGTTGTTGTTGTTGTTGTTGTTGTTGTTGTTGTTGTTGTTGTTGTTGTTGTTGTTGTTGTTGTTGTTGTTGTTGTTGTTGTTGTTGTTGTTGTTGTTGTTGTTGTTGTTGTTGTTGTTGTTGTTGTTGTTGTTGTTGTTGTTGTTGTTGTTGTTGTTGTTGTTGTTGTTGTTGTTGTTGTTGTTGTTGTTGTTGTTGTTGTTGTTGTTGTTGTTGTTGTTGTTGTTGTTGTTGTTGTTGTTGTTGTTGTTGTTGTTGTTGTTGTTGTTGTTGTTGTTGTTGTTGTTGTTGTTGTTGTTGTTGTTGTTGTTGTTGTTGTTGTTGTTGTTGTTGTTGTTGTTGTTGTTGTTGTTGTTGTTGTTGTTGTTGTTGTTGTTGTTGTTGTTGTTGTTGTTGTTGTTGTTGTTGTTGTTGTTGTTGTTGTTGTTGTTGTTGTTGTTGTTGTTGTTGTTGTTGTTGTTGTTGTTGTTGTTGTTGTTGTTGTTGTTGTTGTTGTTGTTGTTGTTGTTGTTGTTGTTGTTGTTGTTGTTGTTGTTGTTGTTGTTGTTGTTGTTGTTGTTGTTGTTGTTGTTGTTGTTGTTGTTGTTGTTGTCGTCGTCGTCGTCGTCGTCAGCAACAGGAACTGAACCAAGAGCA
>JASAMZ010011334.1:0-49674 GCA_030248115.1 Linhomoeus sp. GSCO2_2
CTTTTCTATGAACTGATGTGATGCACTTCAAGCATGCAAGGCACAAACTGGTGCTGTAATCGATTGATTGTGGTTGTGTTAGGGCGAGATAGTCACTTCCATATTGAGTTGTTGTGGAGTGGCAAGACTGGTAGCGTGCAGTCGATTGGACTTCATCGCTCCAAATCAAAGCAAATTGGCCGCTAGCGTTTAGCCACGCAAGATAAAGCGACTGTTACTGCAAGATTATGATATTGGCGAGATGTGATACTTCAGCTAAGATTATGAGGCCGGTGGCGTTTCAGTTTTCCTCTCAGGCGGAGTTGTGACAGTTCTTGGGTTTCAGTTTCAGTAACTGAAGCTGAGTTTTAGTGATCGAATCTCCAGAAACTCCTGAATCTCCAGAATGAGAACAGACACTCAGTTGCAAAATTTCAGGGTCAGATTCCAGTTCTGTTGGCAGCTCAGGTTAAAATCAGTTTTAGTTTTGAACTAATTACATCTAAAACTGTAACTAGTCTCAGCTTTTATTGGTCACCATATCGTACAATGAGTCTGAGTTGCAAGTGCATAACAGCACCACTAACGGTTCTGCAGTAGTCATCTTCAAAAGTGTCGAACAATTTCTACTGGCGTCAGAGCAATTTCACAAACGTCAGAACAATTTCACAAACGTCAGAACAATTTCCACATTGCCATGTCGGAAATTTCAACGTGGGAACAATTCCACCCATTCTCTCCTCCATTACTGACTACTGGACGCATAAGTCTCATAGGGTGTCATATGATCTTTCGCCTGGGGAGCAATACGTTGTCCTGCTCTTCGTTCGGTTGCGTCTGTGCTCCAGGTGAAAAGAGATCATATGACACCCTATGAGACTTATGCGTCCAGTAGTCAGTAATGGAGGAAAAATGGGTGGAAATTGTTCCGACGTTGAAATTTCCGACATGGCAATGTGGAAATTGTTCCGACGTTTGTTGAATTGTTCCGACGTTTGTGAAATTGTTCCAACACAAGTTGAAATTCTTCGAACACTTCCTAAGATGACTTACTGCAGAACCGTTAGTGGTGCTGTTATGCACTTGCAACTCAGACTCATTGTACGATATGGTGACCAATAAAAGTAAGAACTAGTTACAGTTTAGATGTAATTAGTTCAAAACTAAAACTGATTTTAAACTGAGCTGCCAGCATAACCGGAACTGACCCTGAAATTTTGCAACTGAGCGTCTGTTTGATTCTGGAGATTCAGGAGATTCTGGAGATTCGATCACTAAAACTCAGCTTCAGTTACTGAAACTGAAACCCAAGAACTGTCACAACTCCGCCTGAGAGGAAAACTGAAACGCCACCGGCCTCATAATCTTAGCTGAAGTATCACATCTCGCCAATATCATAATCTTGCAGTAACAGTCGCGTTATCTTGCGTGGCTAAACGCTAGCCGCCAATTTGCTTTGTTTTGGAGCGATGAAGTCCAATCGACTGCACGCTACCAGTCTTGCCACTCCACAACAACACAATATGGAAGTGACTATCTCGCCCTAACACAACCACAATCAATCGATTACAGCACCAGTTTGTGCCTTGCATGCTTGAAGTGCATCACATCAGTTCATAGAAAAGCCTAGACACCTGTCGGAACAATTTCATCGTCGGCACAATTTCCACTCTCCCACAGGAGAGGGCGTTTGACTGACAAGTATTTGTGTACTGCAATTGGCGCTACTGCTGCAGGGCGAGTCTCTGAGCACATGGTCTACGAGATATTCCCGCACGTGCAAGGCAGCCGAGTGGAAGACGTGCCTCTGTTGGTAGGCACGGTTTTCGTATCGCGCTATGCTGCCCTGGAGAACAAAGACGACGACGACAACAACGACAACGACGACGACGACGACGACGACGACGACGACGACGACGACGACGACGACGACGACGACGACGACGACGACGACGACGACGACGACGACGACGACGACGACGGCGACGACGGCGAAAATGGCGACGACGACGACGACGACGACGACGACGACGACGACGACGCGCTTCCAGATGCAGTTCCAGCTGCTGGCCGGCCAACTACGGCACAAACCCTGCAGATTACCGCCATGGACTTCTTCAGCATCTAACGCGCCCTTGTTCTCACGGTAATTACGCAACACGCACGAGTGCGCACGGCTAGATAGCAATACGTCAGATGTTGGTGTTGCTTTCCGTTCAGATTACGTATTGCTTGGGAGTGTTCATGGGAGTGAGTCGACTCCAGCTGCCACGTGGATGCCTCCAGACGCTGCAGATGGGATGTGGGCCCTTTCTTTACTGCAATGACGTAGAGGGCGTTGTGGAGGGAGACGGCAATGGCAAAAGATACAGGAGTGGGCATAGGGCTGTGTATGGGCAGCCAGTGGTCAGTGTCGGCGGAGGGCGAGTACCGCTCGCATTTGTCATCCTCGCAGACGACGAATTGGCCGCCTGAATTGTTGGAGAAGAACAATTACTGTACCTGCACAGTATCTATCGATCTAAAAAAAAAAGAGTAGTGACCGGCTGCATTGTCGATAGTTTATTTTGACGCCGCTGACAAGATTTGTTGACTGCTGAACACTGTGATGCACCGCATATTCTGTGCATACTGTATTAACAGCAAATTAGGCCACTCTTATTCGAGGCACAATTGAGGAATGTTTAGCCAACTGTCAAATCTAAACCATAGTGTCTTCGGATGCAATTCTCAGACGGGCATACCGATCATGCCGCCACACGCCCAGAATCCACTGACAGTGGTTAGATTGGGGGCCGCCCTGAACTCTCCTTCTCCTCCAAGGCCGCACTCAGTCCACCTCCACGCCCGCTCATTCCAAGAGTCAACCACGAGAAAGCCCCCCTTCTTCTCCCCATCGGCGGAGAGGGTGGGGAAGGGGGCGGCCAACAGGGGTAAATATCGCGAATTCCGAGGGAGTTTGGCCTTCCAGGAGATCACTCGGCCGGCCGAAGGGTTGAAGGAAAGAATGGAGGTCAACCTTCTTACACCTTCCTCCACTCCTCCAATGATGAGTATTCGGGCGTCTGAAGGATGGGGTCTTTGTGCAGCCTGAAGTCACTGACTTTTGATTGATTGCAGCAAACGCAGCAGATTGTAAGTATTCGATTGACCGAACACCACTTCTCCACTGTAGGGGCATATTTCATTTTGACTTGCGCACCGTGGACCAGAAAATATGCAATTAAAACAAATAGAAGATTGGATGTTGCCTACAGTGGTTGACAGATATCACTACATAGTTACTCAACCTGCACACAATCACAACGCCGCCAGAAAATGCAAACCCACTACTTTCGCTTTGAACGAATTAGTTTTGAATCGGATCATATTATGGCAAAGGCATAGTATCATGTGTTCAGTAATATGCCAGTCGTCTGTTTCCCAATGAAGAGGCAGTTGTGAAAAGAAATGTCGCTTGATACACACATTTTACAATTGGCTGCAGAAAACCTCTCTCGGGGAAGAGAAGACTACATACATTGAAATAACTGCTCCACAGTCAACTCAGCCAGTTCAGTGGGAGTGGCCCTTCTATTAGGATCAGAGGCCGTCGCTTGGAGGCAGAGATCTCTCACTTCGAAAGGCACGTGCTGCCAACTGGGAAATTCCTCGATTGGCATTCCGCTGCCCACCTTGAAGATTACCTGAAAGTGACTCTTTTCTGAAGCTTCTATTCCTCAATGCAATACAGATAGCACTGTAACACCAGCCTGTGCGTGGTCCATCTCAACGCCGTTGCCATCCAACCAAACTGAGCGTCGGGCGTAGAGGCTGGTCAGAATTGTGCCCATTGAATATGTGTCTGCCTTCACGGCGTTTCTGAAAGCAATAACGCACCATTGAAGGCATTGGTAATTAGAAACGTGCAAATCCAAAAACATTGGCCTCGCTTGCCTTGGAGACCTGCATAGCAGTTACTGTATTGCATGTGTAGGCACTATGACTCACCGTTTAGAAAATGAAATGTGTGCGCATCAGACCAATCTCACATAGGTTCATTCCTAATCTTCTCTGGCGGATGGTGTCTCCCCACTGGGTTGGTGGTGACCACTTCCAGAGACATCCTCTCCTTCAACTTGGAATAACCGAAGTCGCACAGCTTCACTTGACTCAGGTCGTTCGACACCTATGTACAGTGTACACACACATGCATACACGAGCGTAGTGGATGCAGATATACAGGTGCTCAACGGCCAATGTACGTACCAGCACATTGTTGTCGTGCACATCTCTGTGGTAGACGTTCTGTGAGTGGATGTACTCCAATCCTCTCCAGCAGCCCACTCCAATCTGCAGTCTGGCCCTGAGACTGAGAGTGCTGGAGGGCTTGCAGAATCTTCGCACGGTTCCACCTACGTGTTGTACACATTACTATCTGGCGCACGCAAGTTTAGCGGATGGAGAGGAACTGAGACTGCCTCAGCGCAAGTACATATCAAACACAACAACCCCTTAGGTGTAAGCTCCAACCGGCCGGTTGGGGGCATAGAGCCTCTCAGGGGAGGAGGGGAGGTCTAGGGCCCGTGGAAGGGGTGATCTAGGACCCGTGGAGGGGGGGGGGGGGGGGCAAACGAGCTAATTGATAAAAATGAGAACATTTTGCAAAAGTAGGCCAAAAAGAACCAAAAATCGCTTGAGTTTTGCTTTAAAACATCCAAAATATAGCGCCGCAGGCAAAAATTTTTTGCCATTTTTTTCGCCCGCCCTCAGGCGGGCGACACCCTACGAGAGCTCGGCGTGCGTGCGTACGTACGTACGTCCGTCCGTCCGTAACGCTCTCAGATCTCGGCGTTGGAAAGTCGTAGAGCGGAGATCTTGGGCTCTACGGATAGGTCTCGACTCACTGATCATTCAGCTAAGAGGTTTCGAAATTCAAAAGTTTGAGTTGCGCGCGCTACAGTAACCCGAAGGTCAAAACGCAAAACGGCTCTAACTCGCTCGTGTTACGTCGTAGAGCGGCAATCGACACGTCAGATGAAAGCTCTCGACGTGTTCTTTCATGCGTCTGTAAAAGTTTTTTCAATTACGCAAACACGCACCGCGGAAAACGCAATTCTCGGCATTTTGACGCTAAAATCGCTCTAACGCGCTTAACTTGCATCCTAGAGAAACGATCTCGAGCTTTTTGGATAGCTCCCGACTCGCTGATAATTTGTTCTCCCATTGGTCAAAACTCAAAAGTTTGAATTTCGCGAGTTGCAGTAACTCGAAGGTGCAAAAGCACAAAATGGCTCTAACTCGCTCGTCTTACGTCGTAGAGTGGCAATCGACACGCCAGGTGAAAGCTCTCGATGTGTTCTTTCATGCGGCTACAAAAGTTTGCTCAATTGCGCAAACACGCACCGCGGAAAACGCCATTCTCGGGATTTTGACGCTAAGCTGGCTCTAACTCGCTCAACTTGCGTCGTAGAGAGACGATCTCGAGCTTATTGAATAGCCCTCGACTCATTGATCATTTGTTCTCCCATTGGTCGAAACTCAAAAGTTTGAATTTCGCGAGTTACCGTAACTCGAAAGTGGTGCAAAAGCAGAAAACGGCTCTAACTCGCTCGTCTTGCGTCGTAGATCGGCAATCGACGCGTCAGGTGAAAGCTCTAGGCGTGCTCTTTCATGCGGCTGCAAAAGTTTTTACAATTACGCAAACACGCACCGCAGAAAATGCCATTCCCGAGATTTCAACACTAAGATCGCTCTTTGCTACATGCAGAAGTGCGACACCGTTTGATTGCTCATAGTGCGCTCTTTTGTGCTCTGTCAATCGTTTGCCAAAACTTTTAGAAGTTTTTGTCACTTTTTCAAAAGCGTTGCTTGAAAGAGGGATGTTCTTGCTCTAAAAGCCAAATCGCGGGCGAAATCAATATTGCTATGCAATACCCTCTTGCGAAGCGGGGGCTCATGAAGCGGAGCGTGCGGGCGATGAACTCTCGCACTCTCTGCAGAAAGAACGCAACTCTTTGCAAAGTCGGTCAGAACACAAACTCAAGTTTTTAATACCGGAGCTTGTTCGCCCGGCCTCAGCCGGGCGAACCCCTACGAGAGCTTTGCGTCCGTTCGTTCGTCCGTTCGTCCGTCCGTCACGCTCTCAGATCTCGGTGTTGGAAAGTCGTAGGAAGGAGATCTTGGGCTCTACGGAAAGCTCTCGACTCACTGGTAATGTCGCTAAGAGACTTCGAAATTCAAAAGTTTGAATTGCGCGCGCTACAGTAACCCGAAGGTTCAAACTGAAAACGGCTCTAACTCGCTCGTCTTACGTCGTAGAGCGGCGCGCGATAGGTCAAGTAAAAGGTCTCGACGTGCGCTTTCGTTTGGCATTAAAAGTTTTCTTAATTACGCAAACACGCAACACGAAAAAAGACATTATCGCGTTTTTAACGCAGAAATCGCTCTAACTCGCTCAGCGTGCGTCGTACGGACACGATCTTGGGTTGGTTGGATAGCTCTCGACTCACTGATCATTTGTTCCTCTATTGGTCAAAACTCAAAAGGAGCTACAGTAACCCAAAAGTTTAGAACGCAAAACTTATCTAACTCTCTCGTCTTCCGTCATAGAGAGACGATCTTGAGTTCGTTGAATAGGTTTCGGCGCACTGATAATTCCGTTAAGAGAAGTCGAAATTCAAAAGTTTGAATTGCGCGCGCTACAGTAAGACGAAGGTCCAAAACGCAAAACGGCTCTAACACGCTCGTCTTACGTCGTAGAGCGGCGTGCTATAGGTCAAATAAAAGGTCTCGACGTGTTCTTTCACTTGGCGTGCAAATTTTGTTAATTACGCAAACACGCACCACGAAAAGCGACATTCTCGCGCTTTTAGCGTAGAAATCGCTCTAACTCGCTCAGCGTGCGTCGTAGAGAGACGATCTTGAGTTGCTGGATAGCTCTTGACTCACTGATCAGTTGTTCTTCTATTGGTCGAAACTCAAAAGTTTGAATATCGCGAGCTACAGTAACCCAAAAGTTCAAAACGCAAAACTTCTCTAACTCGCTCGTCTTACGTTGTAGAGCGGCATTCGTTCGACCGTTTGAAAGCTTACGTTGAGGGGCAGTTGTTGAACGGTCATTCCTAAAGAAATACTTTTGTTTTTTTAAACCCTTGTCTTACGAACAACTTTGTCTGCTAAAAAAATTAATCCCGGGCGATCCCAATGTTGCCTTGCAACAACCACTCAGAAATGCGTGTGTCTTGCTCCAAAACATTAATCCCGGGCGATACCAATGTTGCCCTGCAAGAACCGCTCAGAAAGCAGCGTGTCAGAAGTAGCGCATGAATAGTGGACTCCGGGCGGGCGCGCGTCATATCGGAAAGGCTTCGAAATACTTTACAAAAGTATCCACTCTTTTGCTCTTCCACTTTAAAATACTCACAAACCACTCTGTATTAATAAAACAACTCAACTTTTTTAAAACAGCTTGTTAAGCGCCGCAAGAAAAATTTTAAAAAATTTGGGGGGGGGGGGGGGGATCTCTCAGGGGGGAAACTGGGGGCCGTATGGGGGGCACCTCCGGCTTTGGGGGGGGGGGGGGGGGGGAACTTACCCCCATACCCCCCCCCCCCCGCCGGGTACACGTATGAACAACTCTGAATGACTAAACGTGGCAATTTAGACACATGACGCACCTTCGACAAGCTCCATGACCAACAGAAACTCATGATCCGAACGACGATCGCAGAAGCCCAGCAGACGAACGACATTGTCGTGTCGCAGTTGCCTGAACGCATGTCTTGCTCTTTACAATGTACAGAAATGCGAACCTCAAAACAACACTCACAAATGGAGTCGAAACCTTTACTCGCGTGCCTCTTTGCGCGGCTCAACTGCCGCTGCTGAAGCTAAGCAGAACTTCGAGAAAAATTCGGCAAACGCGAATCACAGCAAACTGCATCATCAGTTGAGACAGGCAACCGCTCTGTATGACAAACGCGCCAATGATCAGTCACAAGTGTGGTTCGACAACAATTGAATTATGCACGAAGAGCGATTTCTCCGAAACGATGTTTGACAAAGACTTGGTTTCGTCGTTTGTGGACGTTTGGTGTCTTCGTGGCTGAGAAAACCGCACTTACTCTAGCGTTTGTTCTGCCGTTCACTTCTGTGAAACGTAGCTTTCTGTCTGATCAGCCAAACGTCTGCGCGCAAGTAAGCATGCAAAATGCCGCCTCGAGAAAAGACAGTCTCCTTCCATCACCATGCAGAATATCGCATTAAGTTCCATTGCTTTGTTCGCGGCCAGTACCTTCCTTTACTGCGCCACTGTTTTGTTCAAAGCTACAACAATTGGATCTGTGAAAATGCCCTTGCTGTCATTCTTGCCGTAGTACTCGCCTCCGTCAATTTTTAGAGAGGAGCCAAGCTTGAATAGATCCCCACTATCGTCCAAACAACCTGCGAAAATACAAATTTGAAAATGCGGACATTATGTGGAACTGTGTAGTGGTTAGCACCAAATATTGCGAGATAAGATATTCAAAAGGCACTGTGTTGTTTATCGGTGCAGTTGCACTACGGATATTTCCGCTTATAAGCCCACCACCATGACGAGTTTCGACGGCCTGAAAATCGCGTCTGTGGTGGGCTTATCTGCCTGCACTTCTTCAATTGCGTCAAAGCCACTTGTGCACGTCTTAGGTAACTTAGAACAAATTGTAAGATTCAATGTCTGTGAAACTAATCTTTTGGTCGGACAATTTGAAATGCATTTTTGTGACATCAGTTTCGAAAACGAGCCATATCTAGAGATTTTTACGCAACGCAGAGATTTAGGACTTCTGGCGTTCTTCACAACGTCAAGTCCCCCAGTATTATGTACAAGATGCATCTCCTCTCCAAATTCTGAATTAGTCAACTTTGGATGCCTTTTAAGAACAAAGCGGGAGTTTCTCTGACATTCTCATATTATACGGTCAAATCGACTTACCAACAGCTGCATATTTGATTCTTTCATCGCTTCCTTTCAAACACTTTTTACACCCACAGCTTGTTTAAAACAGCTTGTTGGACTAGAAGGACAACAAGAAGGGGGACAAAGAAGAAGTTCGTAGGGGTACTATAACAGAGTTGTGTTGAACAAGCTGTGTGTGTAAAAAGTTCAACCTATACTTTGTGTCTGCCAAATCTTGGTGAACAGTATAGTGAATTTTATTCGCATAATTAGCTGTATCCAGAGAAGGTATCTTGAAAACGTGCACCACAAATCAAGTGCAGCTATTACCACGATACGGTTGTCTGTACAGCTGATCTAAAGCTCAGTGATATCGCCGCGTTCGCTATATGGTATCGGCATGATACGACGCCGTTCATCTGAAGTTTTATACCTGTGGGAATGCGCCACATCGAACAGAAACACGTGCCAACTGTTTGGTGCAGTCGTTCTCTACCAGGAATTTTGTTTGGTGCACGTATTTCTCCGTTATGACTTTTTTGTCAATTTTTAGAATTTTAGCAAATCTTCGCGTATTTCTATAAAATTCTACAATTGCAAACAATTTCTTTTGTGTTACTAATTATCCGCGGTCTATGCTCTTTCCATTTCTGTAGAAATTTCGCCGCTAGCTCATCAGGCGACAAAGTCGATTTTCGACATTTTCATATTTTAATTGTGAATATCTCAAAATTGCAATATAGTAAAACTGTAAAACTATGTCACAAAGTCTTGTTGGCGCACGGTCTTTCTATTTCTGCATTCACATTCGTCAATAAATGATGTTCTATTTTTGTCAATTTATGGAATTTTGACAAATAATTGCGTATTTCTATAAAATTCCACATTTGAATAAAATTTCTTTTGTGTTACAAATTGTCCACGGCCTATGCGCTTTCCATTTCTGAAGAAATTTCGCCGCTAGCTCATCAGGGGAAAAATCGATTTTCGACATTTTCATATTTTGATTGTAAATATCTCCAAATGGCAATTTTTCAAAACTGAAAAACTGTGTCACAAATTCTTACTGACTTACGACCTTTCAATTTCTGCATTCACATTCGTCAATAAATGACGTTCTTTTTTGCCAATTTATGGAATTTTGACAAATAATCGCGTATTTCTATCAAATTCCACATTTGCAAAAAAATTCTTTTGTGTTACAAATTATCCGCGGTCTATGCTCTTTCCATTTCGGAACAAATTTCGCCGCTAGTCCATCAGGCGACAAAGTCGATTTTCGACATTTTTACATTTTAATTGTAAATATCTCTAAATTGCAATATTTCAAAACTGTAGAACCATGTCACAAATGCTTATTACCTTACGACCTTTTAATTTCTGCATTCACATTTGTCAATAAATGACGTTCTATTTTTGTCAATTTATGAAATTTTGACAAATAAATGCGTATTTCTATGAAATTCCACATTTGCAAAAAAATTCTTTTGTGTTACATATTATCCGCGGCCCATGCTCTTTCCATTTCTGAGGAAATTTCGCCGCTACCTCATCAGGCGAAAAAGTCGATTTTCGACATTTTCATATTTTAATTGTAAATATCTCGAAAATGCGAAATTAGCAACAGAAACGGACATCGGATCCGTACTCAGCGACCTCGACTCCACTTGACCACATACGTCGCATACTTTACTTCGATGCCACGAACGGACGCACGGACACACAGACAGACAGACATTGTCATCCGCATCTATACACCTCGCCGCGCTGAGGCGCGGCGAAAAAACTGCGTTCTGTAAGTACCAAACCACCCAGCGATACAGCCAGAAGAGCACCTTGAATTTAGAAAAGCTATGCAGTCACACTCAAGTGGTAGGCTTGTATTAACGCTTGTAGAGTGGTCCTTTTATACGCATCTTGTTTGAGACCAGACAAGAAGCAGGGTTTTGCCGAATTCTACATGAGCGAATCACCCTGTCTTCTTCTATTGTTGTTGCATATAGTGTCTCCTTTACTCGCGTCCTCTTTCGCCTCAACTCTCTCTAACTCAGCGGACTTCGTGAAATTCGGCAACGCGATCACACAAACTCATCAGTTGAGACAGACAACAGCTCTGTATGTTGAGAACGCGCCAATGTCAGTCACAACTGTGGTTCGTCAACAATTGAATTAGCATGAAGAGCGTTTCTTTGAAACGATGTTTGACAAAAACATGTTTGTGGAAGTTTCGTGTCCTCGTGGCTGTGAAAACCACACTTACAGTATTTCTACGTCTGTTCTGCCGGGTACTTCTGTGAACGTAGCTTGCTGTCTTCAGCCAAACGTTTGCGCGCCAATGAGCATGTAAATGTCGCCTCCAGCAAAAGACAGTCTCCTTCATCACCACGCAGAATATCGCATTATCTTCATTCTCCGTTATGCCATACCTTTATGCGCCTGTTTGTTCAAAGTTGTTGTGAAATCCCTTTTTCATTTTGATAGTCTGTCTCTGTCAATAGAGAGGGCAAGCTTGAATAAATCCATTATCGTCAAACTGCGAAAAAATTTGAAAATCGCATAGTGGATGTGTAGTGGTTAGAAAATATTGCGAAAAGATATTAAAAGATGTGTTGTTTATCGGTGAGTTATAGGATATTTCGTTATAAGCCACAATGAGTTTCGCTGAAATTGTGTTCTGTGGGTTTCTGCCTGACTTTTAATTGCGTCAAAGCCATTGTGACGTCTTAGGTAATTAGAAAAATTGTAAGATTAATGTCTGTGAATAATCTTTTGGTCGGACAATTTGAAATGCATTTTTGTGACATCAGTTTGAAAGAGATATTAGAGATTTTACAGAGTAGTTTGAGAATAGATTATAGGTGGGGTTTAAAAGTTAAAATTTGATATATTGTAGGAGAAATAGGGAATAGAGTGGGAAAAGTTTAAGGGAAGAGGAGGGGGTTTGGATAAGGGAGTGAAGGGAGGGGGTATTGGGGGAGGGGAGGGGAAAGGGAGAGGGGGTTGGGTTGAAGGGAGTGTTTGGGGGGGGGGGGGGGGGTAGAGGGGAGGTGGGGGGGGAGGGGGAAGGGAAGAGGGGGGGGGGGGGGGGGGGGGGGGAGGGGGGGGGATGCGAATCTAACGGTCGGCCCATTCTGAAAGACGAGACATGGGTGTACGATGGCCGGCTCATCTATCGTTGCATCACCGGCATCGATAATGACGTTGGACCATACGCCAAACATGACTGCATCGGTAAGTACTGACGCTACACGCTTTGCTTTCTTTGAGCGCATTCTGTATTGCGCGCGACAACTACCGTACATACAGGGTGTCCCACGGTGGGTGTACCAACGTTGATCGGCTGTTGCTCGTCACTGAATGGGGATAAATATTTGCAGCTTTTAAATGGCACGTCCAGCTTTTAATTGGCATCTTGCGCTTTTAATTTCTGGCGGCCGCGAAACGCAGCGATGCGCTTTTAATTTGGCCGGAAGCGCTTTTAAAATGGCAGAATGCGCTTTTAAATGGCAACTGGCGCTTTTAATTCCGTGGAAGCTGCGGAGCCGTGCCGCTGGTCAACCAAAAGGCAGACGGTGGGGATAAAAGCGAGCGCACTGAATGAATAACTTTCTCGTTCATTCTGTGTGCATTCACGTGACTGGATGTCCAACATTCCATTGCTTGATTGAACACATTGCTATCCCTTACAACGTATATTCGTTTGAATTCAGGCTATCTTAGGCTCGCCCTCGCCCACAGTCCCAAGAGTCAGTCGGCGTCGCGTCCGGCGGGTCAAGCTTAGGCTTAACGCGACCGGTGACCGACTTCAGGGCGCGCGGAGCGCGCCCTGAAGTTGGTGGTCGCGCTAAGCCTCAGTTTTCACCCGCCAGGCGCGACGTCGACCGAGTTTTAGTGCAAACTGTAAGTGGAATAAACACTCCTCCATATATTCACCTCCTGCTTAGGCCGGCTAGCCCCTTCCCTGCTTTGCCCTGTCGCGCAAACAGCGATGCATGACCATTGCTGCTCCTAATACGCTCCTCCACCGCGTCAAGTACAGTGGAATACTGCCGGAGGAATTAAAAGCGCCTCCTGCCATTTTAAAAGCGCCTCCTGCCATTTTAAAAGCGCCTCCTGCCATTTCCGAAGAGCGGCAAGCAAAAGCTGTCGTGGCAAATTAAAAGCGCTAGTTGCCATTTAAAAGCGCTTCGTGACTTTATTAAAAGCGCAAAGCGATTTATTAAAAGCGCCCAAAATCCCCACCCTCACTGAATCAATAGATTCTGTTAAAATTTTGCACACATATAATACCAAGTGTATCTTAGACTCCTGCGCTACACCACCATATTTCGCCCATTCTTGCGGGAATGCGGCCCCAAAACGTGACGAATGCACCCCAAGTCTGCAGACACGCCCGGGCCCAGCCAGCTGCTCCTGTTGCAGCAGGGCCTTCTCCACGAAGGCCAGCGTCTGTGACCATTTACCAGTTCCGGGATTCAATTCCTACGTGAATGGGTGTAGGAAACTGAAATCTTGCAGATGTCTAAGTTACACTTGGTAGTACGTATGTAGAAAATTTCAGCAAAATCGGTCAACGCAGCGGCGCGTAGCAGCTCATCAAAGTTGGTACACCCACCGTGAGACACCCTGTACATACCAATTGCCTTTTCTACATTTGAAGACGTAATGTAGGCTGCCTGCTAAATGGAACAGAATTTATGGCTGGAGAGGAGATTCACAAGTGGGGTTACGTCTACCAATGCTGGGCGACAAAAGACTTCTGTAACTATGACAAAGTAGGTGCGTTTGACGAAGCATATCATAGCACTCTAACGGGCAGGTTCGTTTGACCCCCGACGGGTCATGTGCTATGTGACCTGTACAGAGCATGAGTATAATACAATTTGTGCTATTTCTGCAGGTTGCTGGGAAAACAATCGGAAGTATAATCCTGGCGAAAATGTGGTCGCGAAAAATCGTTATGTATGGAAGTGTTTGAAAGGAAGCGATGAAAGAATCAAATATGCAGCTGTTGGTAAGTCGATTTGACCGTATAATATGAGAATGTCAGAGAAACTCCCGCTTTGTTCTTAAAAGGCATCCAAAGTTGACTAATTCAGAATTTGGAGAGGAGATGCATCTTGTACATAATACTGGGGGACTTGACGTTGTGAAGAACGCCAGAAGTCCTAAATCTCTGCGTTGCGTAAAAATCTCTAGATATGGCTCGTTTTCGAAACTGATGTCACAAAAATGCATTTCAAATTGTCCGACCAAAAGATTAGTTTCACAGACATTGAATCTTACAATTTGTTCTAAGTTACCTAAGACGTGCACAAGTGGCTTTGACGCAATTGAAGAAGTGCAGGCAGATAAGCCCACCACAGACGCGATTTTCAGGCCGTCGAAACTCGTCATGGTGGTGGGCTTATAAGCGGAAATATCCGTAGTGCAACTGCACCGATAAACAACACAGTGCCTTTTGAATATCTTATCTCGCAATATTTGGTGCTAACCACTACACAGTTCCACATAATGTCCGCATTTTCAAATTTGTGTTTTCGCAGGTTGTTTGGACGATAATGGGGATTTATTCAAGCTTGGCTCCTCTCTAAAAATTGACGGAGACGAGTACTACTGCAAGAATGACAGCAAGGGCATTTTCACAGATCCAGTTGTTGTAGCTTTGAACAAAACAGGGGCGCAGTCAAGAAAGGTACTGGCCATAAACAGAGCAATGGAAGGATAATGCGATATTCTGCGTGGTGATGGAAGGAGACTGTCTTTTGCTGGAGGCGACATTGTACATGCTCATTGGCGCGCAAACGTTTGGCTGATCAGACAGCAAGCTACGTTTCACAGAAGTACCCGGCAGAACAGACGCTAGAATATACTGTAAGTGTGGTTTTCACAGCCACGAGGACACGAAACTTCCACAAACATGTTTTTGTCAAACATCGTTTCAAAGAAATCGCTCTTCATGCTTAATTCAATTGTTGACGAACCACAGTTGTGTTGTGACTGATCATTGGCGCGTTTCTCATACATACAGAGCTGTTGTCTGTCTCAACTGATGCAGTTTGCTGTGATTCGCGTTTGCCGAATTTTTCACGAAGTTCCGCTGAGTTTCAGCAGCAGCAGTTGAGTCGCGCAAAGAGGCACGCGAGTAAAGGTCAGCCACACGTATATTGCAACAACAATAGAAGAAGACAGGGTGATTTCGCTCATGTAGAATTCGGCAAAAACCCTGCTTCTTGTCTGGTCTCAAACAAGATGCGTATAAAAGGAACCCACTCTACAAGCGTTAATACAAGCCTACCACTTGAGTGTGACTGCATAGCTTTTCTAAATTCAAGGTGCTCTTCTGGCTGTATCGTCTGTGGGTGGTTTGGTACGAGTTACAGCAACGCCAGTTTTTTCGCCGCGCCTCAGCGCGGCGAGGTGTATATATACGGATGACAATGTCTGTCTGTCTGTGTGTCCGTCCGTCCGTTCGTGGCATCGAAGTAAAGTATGCGACATATGTGGTCAAGTGGAGTCGAGGTCGCTGAGTACGGATCCGATGTCCGTTTCTGTTGCTAATTTCGCATTTTCGAGATATTTACAATTAAAATATGAAAATGTCGAAAATCGACTTTTTCGCCTGATGAGGTAGCGGCGAAATTTCCTCAGAAATGGAAAGAGCATGGGCCGCGGATAATATGTAACACAAAAGAATTTTTTTGCAAATGTGGAATTTCATAGAAATACGCATTTATTTGTCAAAATTTCATAAATTGACAAAAATAGAACGTCATTTATTGACAAATGTGAATGCAGAAATTAAAAGGTCGTAAGGTAATAAGCATTTGTGACATGGTTCTACAGTTTTGAAATATTGCAATTTAGAGATATTTACAATTAAAATGTAAAAATGTCGAAAATCGACTTTGTCGCCTGATGGACTAGCGGCGAAATTTGTTCCGAAATGGAAAGAGCATAGACCGCGGATAATTTGTAACACAAAAGAATTTTTTTGCAAATGTGGAATTTGATAGAAATACGCGATTATTTGTCAAAATTCCATAAATTGGCAAAAAAGAACGTCATTTATTGACGAATGTGAATGCAGAAATTGAAAGGTCGTAAGTCAGTAAGAATTTGTGACACAGTTTTTCAGTTTTGAAAAATTGCCATTTGGAGATATTTACAATCAAAATATGAAAATGTCGAAAATCGATTTTTCCCCTGATGAGCTAGCGGCGAAATTTCTTCAGAAATGGAAAGCGCATAGGCCGTGGACAATTTGTAACACAAAAGAAATTTTATTCAAATGTGGAATTTTATAGAAATACGCAATTATTTGTCAAAATTCCATAAATTGACAAAAATAAAACATCATTTATATGACGAATGTGAATGCAGAAATAGAAAGACCGTGCGCCAACAAGACTTTGTGACAGAGTTTTACAGTTTTAATATATTGCAATTTCGAGATATTCACAATTAAAATATGAAAATGTCAAAAATCGACTTTGTCGCCTGATGAGCTAGTGGAGAAATTTCTACAGAAATGGAAAGAGCATAGACCGCGGTTAATTAGTAACACAAAAGAAATTGTTTGCAATTGTAGAATTTTATAGAAATACGCAAAGATTTGCTAAAATTCTAAAAATTGACAAAAAAGTCATAACGGAGAAATACGTGCACCAAACAAAATTCCTGGTAGAGAACGACTGCACCAAACAGTTGGCACGTGTTTCTGTTCGATGTGGCGCATTCCCACAGGTATAAAACTTCAGATGAACGGCGTCGTATCATGCCGATACCATATAGCGAACGCGGCGATATCACTGAGCTTTAGATCAGCTGTACAGACAACCGTATCGTGGTAATAGCTGCACTTGATTTGTGGTGCACGTTTTCAAGATACCTTCTCTGGATACAGCTAATTATGCGAATAAAATTCACTATACTGTTCACCAAGATTTGGCAGACACAAAGTATAGGTTGAACTTTTTACACACACAGCTTGTTCAACACAACTCTGTTATAGTACCCCTACGAACTTCTTCTTTGTCCCCCTTCTTGTTGTCCTTCTAGTCCAACAAGCTGTTTTAAACAAGCTGTGGGTGTAAAAAGTGTTTGAAAGGAAGCGATGAAAGAATCAAATATGCAGCTGTTGGTAAGTCGATTTGACCGTATAATATGAGAATGTCAGAGAAACTCCCGCTTTGTTCTTAAAAGGCATCCAAAGTTGACTAATTCAGAATTTGGAGAGGAGATGCATCTTGTACATAATACTGGTGGACTTGACGTTGTAAAGAACGCCAGAAGTCCTAAATCTCTGCGTTGCGTAAAAATCTCTAGATATGGCTCGTTTTCGAAACTGATGTCACAAAAATGCATTTCAAATTGTCCGACCAAAAGATTAGTTTCACAGACATTGAATCTTACAATTTGTTCTAAGTTACCTAAGACGTGCACAAGTGGCTTTGACGCAATTGAAGAAGTGCAGGCAGATAAGCCCACCACAGACGAGATTTTCAGGCCGTCGAAACTCGTCATGGTGGTGGGCTTATAAGCGGAAATATCCGTAGTGCAACTGCACCGATAAACAACACAGTGCCTTTTGAATATCTTATCTCGCAATATTTGGTGCTAACCACTACACAGTTCCACATAATGTCCGCATTTTCAAATTTGTATTTTTCGCAGGTTGTGTTTGGACGATAGTGGGATCTATTCAAGCTTGGCTCCTCTCTAAAAATTGACGGAGGCGAGTACTACGGCAAGAATGACAGCAAGGGCATTTTCACAGATCCAATTGTTGTAGCTTTGAACAAAACAGTGGCGCAGTAAAGGAAGGTACCGGCCGCGAACAAAGCGATGGAACTTAATGCGATATTCTGCATGGTGATGGAAGGAGACTGTCTTTTCTCGAGGCGGCATTTTGCATGCTTACTTGCGCGCAGACGTTTGGCTGATCAGACAAAAGCTAATTTTCACAGAAGTGAACGGCAGAACAAACGCTAGAGTAAGTGCGGTTTTCTCAGCCACGAAGACACCAAACGTCCACAAACGACGAACCAAGTCTTTGTCAAACATCGTTTCGGAGAAATCGCTCTTCGTGCATAATTCAATTATCTCGAACCACACTTGTGACTGATCATTGGCGCGTTTGTCATACAGAGCGGTTGCCTGTCTCAACTGATGATGCATTTCTGTATTCGCGTTTGCCGAATTTTTCTTCGAAGTTCTGCTTTAGCCTTCCAGCAGCGCGTCGGCCGCGCGAGGAGGCACGCGAATTAAAGGTTTCGACTCCATTTGTGAGTGTTGTTTTGAGGTTCGCATTTTTCTGTACATTGTTAAGAGCAAGACATGCGTTCAGGCAACTGCGACACGACAATGTCGTTCGTCTGCTGGGCTTCTGCGATCGTCGTTCGGATCATGAGTTTCTGTTGGTCATGGAGCTTGTCGAAGGTGCGTCATGTGTCTAAATTGCCACGTTTAGTCATTCAGAGTTGTTCATACGTGTACCCGGCGGGGGGGGGGTATGGGGCTCCCCCCCCCCCCCCCAAAGCCAGAGGCGCCCCCCCATACGGCCCCCCAGTCTCCCCCCTGAGATCCCCCCCCCCCCAAATTTTTTAAAATTTTTTCTTGCGGCGCTTAACAAGCTGTTTTAAAAAAGTTGAGTTGTTTTATTAATACAGAGTGGTGTGTGAGTCTTTTAAAGTGGAAGAGCAAAAGAGTGGATACATTTCTAAAGTATATTGAAGCCATTCCGAAATCAAGCGAGCCCGCCCGGAGTCCAATATTCATGCGCTACTTCTGACACGCTGCTTTCTGAGCGGTTCTTGCAGGGCAACATTGGGATCGCCCGGGATTATTTTTTGGAGCAAGACACACGCATTTCTGAGCGGTTGTTGCAAGGCAACATTGGGATCGCCCGGGATTAATTTTTTTAGCAGACAAAGTTGTTCGTAAGACAAGGGTTTAAAAAAACAAAAGTATTTCTTTAGGAATGACCGTTCACACTGCCCCTCAACGTAAGCTTTCAAACGGTCGAACCAATGCCGCTCTACGACGGAAGACGAGCGAGTTAGAGAAGTTTTGCGTTTTGAAGTTTTGGGTTACTGTAGCTCGCGATATTCAAACTTTTGAGCTTCGACCAGTAGAAGAACAAATGATCAGTGAGTCAAGAGCTATCCAGCAACTCAAGATCGAGAGCGATTTCTATGCTAAACGAGAATGTCGCTTTTCGCGGTGCGTGTTTGCGCAATTAACAAAATTTGCACGCCAAGTGAAAGAGCACGTCGAGACCTTTTAGTTGACCTATCGCACGGCGCTCTACGACGTAAGACGAGCGTGTTAGAGCCGTTTTGTGTTTTGGACCTTCGGGTTACTGTAGCGCGCGCAATTCAAACTTTTGAATTTCGACTTCTCTTAACGGAATTATCAGTGCGCCGAAACCTATTCAACGAACTCAAGATCGTCTCTCTATGACGGAAGACGAGCGAGTTAGATAAGTTTTGCGTTATAAACTTTTGGGTTACTGTAGCTCCTTTTGAGTTTTGACCAATAGAGGAACAAATGATCAGTGAGTCGAGAGCTATCCAACCAACCCAAGATCGTGTCCGTACGACGCACGCTAGCGAGTTAGAGCGATTTCTGCGTTAAAAACGCGATAATGTCTTTTTTCGTGTTGCGTGTTTGCGTAATTAAGAAAACTTTTAATGCCAAACGAAAGCGCACGTCGAGACCTTTTACTTGACCTATCGCGCGCCGCTCTACGACGTAAGACGAGCGAGTTAGAGCCGTTTTCAGTTTGAACCTTCGGGTTACTGTAGCGCGCGCAATTCAAACTTTTGAATTTCGAAGTCTCTTAGCGACATTACCAGCGAGTCGAGAGCTTTCCGTAGAGCCCAAGATCTCCTTCCTACGACTTTCCAACACCGAGATCTGAGAGCGTGACGGACGGACGAACGGACGAACGAACGGACGCAAGCTCTCGTAGCTTCGCCCGGCTGAGGCCGGGCGAACAAGCTCCGGTATTAAAAACTTGATTTGTGTTCTGACCGACTTTGCAAAGAGTTGCGTTCTTTCTGCAGAGAGTGCGAGAGTTCATCGCCCGCACGCTCCGCTTCATGAGCCCACGCTTCGCAAGAGGGTATTGCATAGCAATATTGATTTCGCCCGCGATTTGGCTTTTAGAGCAAGAACATCCCTCTTTCAAGCAACGCTTTTAAAAAGTGACAAAAACTTCTAAAAGTTTTGGCAAACGATTGACAGAGCACAAAAGAGCGCACTATGAGCAATCAAACGGTGTCGCACTTCTGCATGTAGCAAAGAGCGATCTTAGTGTTGAAATCTCGGGAATGGCATTTTCTGCGGTGCGTGTTTGCGTAATTGTAAAAACTTTTGCAGCCGCATGAAAGAGCACGCCTAGAGCTTTCACCTGACGCGTCGATTGCCGATCTACGACGCAAGACGAGCGATTAGAGCCGTTTTCTGCTTTTGCACCACTTTCGAGTTACGGTAACTCGCGAAATTCAAACTTTTGAGTTTCACCAATGGGAGAACAAATGATCAATGAGTCGAGGGCTATTCAATAAGCTCGAGATCGTCTCTCTACGACGCAAGTTGAGCGAGTTAGAGCCAGCTTAGCGTCAAAATCCCGAGAATGGCGTTTTCCGCGGTGCGTGTTTGCGCAATTGAGCAAACTTTTGTAGCCGCATGAAAGAACACATCGAGAGCTTTCACCTGGCGTGTCGATTGCCACTCTACGACGTAAGACGAGCGAGTTAGAGCCATTTTGTGCTTTTGCACCTTCGAGTTACTGCAACTCGCGAAATTCAAACTTTTGAGTTTTGACCAATGGGAGAACAAATTATCAGCGAGTCGGGAGCTATCCAAAAAGCTCGAGATCGTTTCTCTAGGATGCAAGTTAAGCGCGTTAGAGCGATTTTAGCGTCAAAATGCCGAGAATTGCGTTTTCCGCGGTGCGTGTTTGCGTAATTGAAAAAACTTTTACGACGCATGAAAGAACACGTCGAGAGCTTTCATCTGACGTTCGATTGCCGCTCTACGACGTAACACGAGCGAGTTAGAGCCGTTTTGCGTTTTGACCTTCGGGTTACTGTAGCGCGCGAACTCAAACTTTTGAATTTCGAAACCTCTTAGCTGAATGATCAGTGAGTCGAGACCTATCCGTAGAGCCCAAGATCTCCGCTCTACGACTTTCCAACGCCGAGATCTGAGAGCGTTACGGACGGACGGACGTACGTACGTACGCACGCACGCCGAGCTCTCGTAGGGTGTCGCCCGCCTGCGGGCGGGCGGAAAAAATGGCAAAAAATTTTTGCCTGCGGGGCTATATTTTGGTTGTTTTAAAGAAAAAATCAAGCGATTTTTGGTTCTTTTTGGCCTACTTTTGCAAAATCTTCTCATTTTTATCAATTAGCTCGTTTGCCCCCCCCCCCCCCCCCTCCACGGGTCCTAGATCACCCCTTCCACGGGCCCTAGACCTCCCCTCCTCCCCTGAGAGGCTCTATGCCCCCAACCGGCCGGTTGGAGCTTACACCTAAGGGGTTGTTGTGTTTGATATGTACTTGCGCTGAGGCAGTCTCAGTTCCTCTCCATCCGCTAAACTTGCGTGCGCCAGATAGTAATGTGTACAACACGTAGGTGGAACCGTGCGAAGATTCTGCAAGCCCTCCAGCACTCTCAGTCTCAGGGCCAGACTGCAGATTGGAGTGGGCTGCTGGAGAGGATTGGAGTACATCCACTCACAGAACGTCTACCACAGAGATGTGCACGACAACAATGTGCTGGTACGTACATTGGCCGTTGAGCACCTGTATATCTGCATCCACTACGCTCGTGTATGCATGTGTGTGTACACTGTACATAGGTGTCGAACGACCTGAGTCAAGTGAAGCTGTGCGACTTCGGTTATTCCAAGTTGAAGGAGAGGATGTCTCTGGAAGTGGTCACCACCAACCCAGTGGGGAGACACCATCCGCCAGAGAAGATTAGGAATGAACCTATGTGAGATTGGTCTGATGCGCACACATTTCATTTTCTAAACGGTGAGTCATAGTGCCTACACATGCAATACAGTAACTGCTATGCAGGTCTCCAAGGCAAGCGAGGCCAATGTTTTTGGATTTGCACGTTTCTAATTACCAATGCCTTCAATGGTGCGTTATTGCTTTCAGAAACGCCGTGAAGGCAGACACATATTCAATGGGCACAATTCTGACCAGCCTCTACGCCCGACGCTCAGTTTGGTTGGATGGCAACGGCGTTGAGATGGACCACGCACAGGCTGGTGTTACAGTGCTATCTGTATTGCATTGAGGAATAGAAGCTTCAGATAGGAGTCACTTTCAGGTGATCTTCAAGGTGGGCGGCGGGATGCCGATCGAGGAATTTCCCAGTTGGCAGAAGGTGCCTTTCGAAGTGAGAGATCTCTGCCTCCAGGCGACGGCCTACGATCCTAATAGAAGGGCCACTCCCACTGAACTGGCTGAGTTGACTGTGGAACAGTTATTTCAAGGTATGTAGTCTTCTCTTCCCCGAGAGGTTTTCTGCAGCCAATTGTAAAATGTGTGTATCAAGCGACATTTCTCTTCACAATTGCATCTTCATTTGTAAACAGGCGACTGGCATATTACTGAACACATGATACAATGCCTTTGCCATAATATGATCCGATTCAAAACTAATTCGTTCAAAGCGAAAGTAGTGGGTTTGCATTTTCTAGTGGCGTTGTGATTGTGTGCAGGTTGAGTAACTATGTAGTTGTATGTATCTGTCAACCAGTGTAGGCAACATACAATCTTCTATTTGTTTTAATTGCATATTTTCTGGTCCACGGTGCGCGAGTTAAAATGAAATATGTCCCTACAGTGGAGAAATGGTGTTGGGTCAAGCGAATGCTTACAATCTGCTGCATTCGCCGTAATCAATCAAAAGTCAGTGACTTGAGGGGCCTGAAGACCCTATCCTTCAGACGTCCGATTACTCATCATTGGAGGAGTGGAGGAAGGTGTAAGAAGGTTGACCTCCATTCTTTCCTTCAACCCTTCGGCCGGCCGAGTGATCTCCTGGAAGGCCAAACTCCCTCGGAATTCGCGATATTTACCCCTGTTGGCCGCCCCCTTCCCCACCCTCTCCGCCGATGGGGAGAAGAAGGGGGGCTTTCTCGTGGTTGACTCTTGGAATGAGCGGGCGTGGAGGTGGACTGAGTGCGGCCTTGGAGGAGAAGGAGAGTTCAGGGCGGCCCCCAATCTAACCACTGTCAGTGGATTCTGGGCGTGTGGCGGCATGATCGGTATGCCCGTCTGAGAATTGCATCCGAAGACACTATGGTTTAGATTTGACAGTTGGCTAAACATTCCTCAATTGTGCCTCGAATAAGAGTGGCCTAATTTGCTGTTAATACAGTATGCACAGAATATGCGGTGCATCACAGTGTTCAGCAGTCAACAAATCTTGTGAGCGGCGTCAAAATAAACTATCGACAATGCAGCCGGTCACTACTAGTAGGGCTACGATAGCCGATACTGCGTAATATTGTGCCCGAACTCTAAACACAGCTTGACGTTTCAGCAGATCAATAGATACTGTGCAGGTACAATAATTGTTCTCTCCAACAATTCAGGCGGCCAATTCGTCGTCTGCCAGGAGGACAAATGCGAGCGCTACTCGCCCTCCACCGACACTGACCGCTGGCTGCCCATACACAGCCCTATGCCCACTCCTGTTGACAGTGCCGTGGCCGTCTCCCTCCACAACGCCCTCTACGTCATTGGGGGATTTAACAAAGGGCCCACATCCCATCTGCAGCGTCTGGAGGCATCCACGTGGCAGTGGAGTCGACTCACTCCCATGAACACTCCCAGATTTTGCGCGAGAGCGGCCGTCCTCCCACGCAGTGATGGCTCTTCCACAATTGTCGTCTGCGGCGGTCGCACCAAAGTGACCAACAAATACTTCACCTTCTCCTCCTGCGAGCAGTACTCAATGGAGAGGGATGAGTGGTCTCCATTTCCCCCAATGAAGGTCAAGAGGCTTTGTCACGGTCTTGTGGAGTGGCGTGGGGCACTCTACGCCATTGGGGGATACAGCGAAGAAGACAAATATCTCGACTCCATCGAGCGCTGGCAGCCCTCCATCGGCGAGTGGGAGTTGCTCGACGTCAGACTCCCCAGAGGGAGAGACAATTTTGCTACGATCGTTTATTGAATTGCGATTTTTTAATTGCACGGTGTAGATAGTGCAGCCGATCGCGTAGGCAACGTGTGTTGCTGCAGCTGTCTTTGGCACATTTGAGCACAGACGTACAGTAGTTTTTTGCCGCGTCACGCAGTGTTTCAGGGGCTCAGTGAACGTTTATCTAGACTGCAACTCGGAGAAACTTGGGATAATCGTCAACCCATGCATGAACAATGTAATACATTCGTTGTTACGCCCATATCCCGTGATCATTCTGCGTCTTCATTCTACTATCACGTTGTTTCGCCTTCTCAGCTACTCTCCAAAACACTTAAAATGACAGCGGCTTTTGTCTTCAGGCAGTGGACTGTATTTCAAACATTGGTCGTAGCACTCGGCAGGGCCAAGCATTTCTGAAGGCAGTTCAAAAGCTCCATGCTGTATACAACCGGACCCCCTTATCCACTTCTATTATCATACAGCCTGCTTGCTGACAGCGGATAGATACTTAGGTATTTCTTGCAATAAATAAACTATGCACTCTGAACCCTATTCAGTTGGTTCTGACAGGTAGTTGGCATTTCTCCGCGCACAAGACATTGTCGACTGCGCATCACTTCTGAACTGCAACGCTCAGTTGACATAGCAAGTTTTAGTCACTCCTGGGTTTGTTTGTGCATGACCAAAAGTGCCAAAACAAAACCTGTCACCTGAGCTGCACTGGTACTCCTCCACGCACTCTCTCGTTAGCTCGTCTCTGAGAAAGCCCTTCTGGCAGGCACAGCCTGGGGCGCCACACGGTAAGGTGCAGTCATCTGACCACGGATGAAAACACGTCGGCTCGCATCTGGGACCACACTTGGCCAACATCTCGTTCACACCGCACTCAGGAACTGAAATGTTTAACTTCACATTCTGAAGCAATAATAGTTTTTAGGTGACGCCATCGGACCGGAAGCTGACAGATCACCATCACGTTTGCGATACAATTTGTGTGCACAGATTGTTGTGGCTGGAGTCCTCTTGACTTTCGTTTTGAAGAGCATTCGCCTAAAGGGAGAAAGGGTGAAAGAGAAAAACGTTGATGATCTATGGCAGCACACTTTAAATCGCCCACTCTGCAACTGTTTTGTAGTTTGACCCCCCAGCTTGGAATCCTGCATTCGAGGGGGTCTCATACAACTCTAACACCCACCCCCCCCCCCGCCTTGGTTGATAGCTTAACTCCAGACGCTTGCAAGTACCAGGTTAGCCGAGCGGTATTCACATGTGGATTGCATATTTCACAAAACCGTCACCCGTTGTCGCGATCGTTGTAGTGGTCGGCGGAAGCGCAGGAGTGGAAGGCTGTAGGCTATTGCGGCACTTGTGGTTGCAAATGTGGATCCAGGCCAAAATGTGGTCCTCGTGTTGTTCCCGGCAGCTTGAGACGCACTCTTCGACAGTCGAAAATATTTCTAAATAGCTGATTGTGTTTTGTTGATTTGAGGAATTCGAAAACGATTGTTTGAGAAACTTCGCAACACGTTTTCAGTCAGTGAAAGGGGCTTTGTGGTTTGAAGATGTCAAGTTCTCGATTCAATGCAAAGCAAAAGGAAACGACTATAAACACGTAAGTTAAGCGATTGTACTTCTGCGCTGGGTCTGGGTGACGAACTTTGGCAAACGAATGCAGGTACCTTACTTCATCTAGGAGGCTGGAATCGGGTTGAGCGCGTCAGCGCTCAACCCAATTTGTTCGGGCTGGGGCCAGTGCGCCCCCGGGGACTAGGGTTTACTACGTCATATAGGTAGACGTAACCGATCGGGCTGAACTTTTCACCATAGATGTTCATAGTAACAAGAAGTATTGTGCTAAAATTTCAGCCGAATCGGTTGAGTGGTTCCCTAGATATTAAACAACAAGCTGTGTGTGTAAAAAGTTCAACCTATACTTCGTGTCTGTCATATTTTGGTGAACAGTGCAGTGAACTTTGTACACATCGTTAGCCGCCGCATCTGGAGAAAGTGTCTTGAGAATGTGTACCTTAATGCCAAGTGCAGCTATCCCTACGATACGGTTGTCTGTACAGCTGATCTGAAGCTCAGTGATATCGCCGCGTTCGCTATATGTTATCGGCATAATACGACGCCGTTTATCTGATGTTTCTTACCTGTGTGAAAAGCCATCAGACGAAAATCTCGATTTTGACATTTTTTAAATTTTAATTTTAAATATGTCGAAATTGGAATTTATTAAAACTGTAAAACTATGTCACAAATTCTTATTGGCACACGGCCTTACCATTTCTGCGTTCAAATTCGTCAAAACGACGTTCTATTTTGTTGATTTATGAAATTTTGAAAAATAATCACGTATTTCTATTAAATTTCATAGTTGCAAAAATATTCTCTTGCGTTACAAATTATCTGCAGTCTATACTCGTCACATTTCTGAAGAAATTTCGGTGCTATATCATCAGGTGAAAAAGCCGATTTTCGACATTTTTATATTTTGATTGAAAATATCTCGAAATTGCAATTTTTAAAAACTGCAAAACTATGTCACAAATTCTTATTGGCATACGACCTTTCCATTTCTGCATTCACATTCGTCAATACATGACGTTCTATTTTTGTCAATTTGTGGAATTTTGACGAATAATCGCGTATTTCTATTAAATTCCGCATTTCCAAAAAAATTCTTTTGTGCTGCAAATTATCCTCTGTCTATGCCCTTTCCATTTCTGAAGAAATTTCAATTCTAGCTCATCAGACGAATAAGTCGATTTTCGACATTTTGGAATTTTAATTGCGAATATCTCGAAAATACAAAATTAGCAACACAAACGGACAACGGATCCGGACTCAGCGACCTCGACTCTACTTGACCACATATGTCACGTATTTTACTTCGGTGGCACGGACGGACGGACGGACGGACGGACACACACACACACAGACAGACATTGTCATCCGTATATATACACCTCGCCGCGCTGAGGCGCGGCGAAAAAACTGTCGAAAAATTAACCAATCTTGTTCACATCGCAAGGTTTTCGGCTTCGTTCTCTGGAACTGAGGTAGATAGGGGAGCGGTTGATGGCTCGTTAGAATCGTCTGGTAGTAGGAAATTTTGTATTAAAAAATCACCCAGATCGGTTTAGTGTTGCGGTCGTAGGGCCGGATAAAAAAAATGGCCGAAATTTTGGCACTCAAGACGGAAGAGCTCTAGTGGTGCATGCTGGGCCGCCAATCGAAGTTGACCACCAAAGTGCATCATAAGGTGAACAAATGTGTAAAACATTTCATTTTTCTACGTTGCGTAAAAAAAGTTACATGGTCCCAAACGTTACTTCTGGTTCGGGTTCGGGACTCGGCTCACGACGGCCGAGCTCTAGTGGTGCATGCTGGGCCGCCAATCGAAGTTGACCACCAAAGTGCATCATAAGGTGAACAAATGTGTAAAACATTTCATTTTTCTAGGTTGCGTAAAAAAAGTTACATGGTCCCAAACGTTACTTCCGGTTCGGGTTCGGGACTTGGCTCAAGACGGCCGAGCTCTAGTGGTGCATGCTGGGCCGCCAATCGAAGTTGACCACCAAAGTGCATCATAAGGTGAACAAATGTGTAAAACATTTCATCTTTTAGGTTGTTTGGTTCTTGAGATATGAATGCCCAAAGGTTGGAACCAGTACAGTATGACACTATGACTATGTGTAGTCGATGCCGAAATGAACTGTAGAGTGGTGATATGTATTGGAGGTGTTGAGAGTGGACTCTAGAAGGGTGGTGGGTGACGGAACGGCATTATGACGAAATCGTAAATGTGTATAGTCAATGTCGAAATGAACTGTAGAGTTGTGATATGTATTGGAGGTGTTGTGAGTGGATTCTAGTAGGGTGGTGGGTGACAGAATGACATTATGACGAAATCGTAATTCGTATAGTCGTATAGCTGTCTGTGTATCCAACCTCCTGAGGCCAGACCTGTCTGTGCATCCAACCTCCTGTGGCCAAGACCTGTCTGTGCATCTAACCTCCTGTGGCCAGACCTGTCTGTATCCCCTAAGTGTCCGGACTCATCTCATGAGATGTTGCGTGTGACGTACCGGTTTTTTTGAGAAATCACTTACCAAGATGGTGAGAAATCACTCACCAAGAGTTTTCTCTTGGTGATTCAGATCTGAAAAAAAACACCCTTACCGAAATAAAAAATCCATTTTCCCATGCATGGAAAGAGATTTGTCAAGAATAAATAATTGCGCGCCAAGAGACAATTGCTAAGGTGTTTTGGGGCCTATTTTTTCGCTAGTGCACACTAGTGCACACCAATAAAATAGACCCAAAAAACGCAATTACCATTTCTTATTCGGTAAGGTGACATCCATTAGGTTACCTTACCGAATAAGAAAAACTTTTTCAATTACACTTGCATTTCAATTACTATGCCTGATTCTGGTCCAGACACTTAAGGGGTATGCATCCAACCTCTCAGCAAACCTGCTCTTTGCCCCCCCCCCCCCCCGGCTGAAGGTGTCCACTTCGTGGACATGGACAGGGAGTGTATTCTAGGCAAGTTCCCCCCCCCCCCCCGGGGGGGGGGGGGGGGGGGGGGTAAGGACAGGTGAATTTGTTCGGGCTGAAGTTGAACAGGCTGTGTATCTCAGATGACTTCAGCCTCTAAGTTACACGAACAAATTCAGGGTGCTCTGTCGGTGTGTAATTGGCATGACTGCACAACAGAATTTCAGGCGAGCTTTCGACCCTCATTCGGGGCCGTCATCAGATACTGAAGTGCCAGATGACGGCCCCGAATGAGGGTCGAAAGCTCGCCTGAAATTCTGTTGTGCAGTCATGCCAATTACACACCGACAGTCGTCAAACAAACACTGCACATCTGGTGGATTTCTTCTGTCAGTGTGCTCTGTTTGCGGGTGCCAACTCGCCTTCAAAGTGCACAGTGCAGCTCTGAATTAACACTATGTCTAAGTACTTCGATACACCGTGTTGGCATGTGAAGCTCACTGTTTGTGCGCGTTGGTTAGTGGATACACGGTGCCTATTGATGTGGGAATGTGGGCTTAAGGGGGGGGGGGGGGTCGTCGCACTTACACACGTTGCGCTGCGCTTGCTGCGCACGTTTTGTTTGAGTGCTGCCGTGGTAGAGACACCTACCCACGTTTCTTAAGTGGTGAGTGAGGCGCGTGCCCGCCTGCGCGTTGCGCCTATGTGAGAACCGTCGTGCGTGTGAGCAGAGCACGCTGAATTTTTTCGTGTAGCTTAGAGGCTGAAGTCATCTGAGATACACAGCCTGTTCAACTTCAGCCCGAACAAATTCACCCTGTCCTTACCCCCCCCCCCCCCCCCCCACTAGGGGGGGGGGGGGGGAGGGGGGGAACTTTCCTAGAATGCTCTTTCATCAGTAAGGCTGCCATTATCCAAGCCACAAAGGGCAATGCATCTTCATGCGCCCACTCACTTGTCGCGGGCGGCGGAGATGGCGTGAACTCGCTTGGAATGAGGCAATCCTTCAGACAGTTGTACAGTCCGATTTCGGACACCGAGAGCTGGCGGCAGAGCTGGCTGCAACGCTCGTCGACTCCGTATGGAGGGCGGAGCTTACTCGCTGCAAATCGTTTTAGTGTAGGACGGATCGAACATTGCGCATGATGGCCCCTGAATTGACGGCAACAGAGCAGCCAGATGCAACTCTGCTGCAACATTTTGCGATTCGCGTTTCATGATTTGCGTTAGACTTTCAGTGTAAATAACCGCATTTGCCAAATCCGTCATGCGCGAATATCGGACTGCAGTGGGTAAGCGATGGTCATCAATCTGCAGCGAGTACACTCACATTAGTGGCCATTGAATGAATACAGTGTAGAATAACAAGCAATATTTCCCGACCGACCGGTGCTGTATCCTATTTGCAAGCCATCCTATTCGTGCGCGCGCATAAATAGGATGCTACCTAAACGTGCGCGCGCACGAATAGGATGGTCGGCTAGCGTCCTATTTGTACGCCGCAGTACATTACGCGGCGTCCGCTTGTATTAGCTCTGTCTTATTCGTACGCTACCTGTACCTGTGAAAACAGGACGAAACATTGACCATCGACCACTCGCAGATGGTTCCAGGGGTGACGATAGAAGCTAAAATAGTTTCAGTTTCAATGTCACTATTAGTATCAGTTGTCATTTTAGTTTTCGTATCAGTTTCAGTTTCAATAAATTTTTGAGTTTCAGTTTCAGTTATTGAAACTGAGTTTCGATATTAACTCAGCTACTCGCGGCTGTAAAGCGTACGCAATCTTGCATGGATGCATTGCTGAGTTGCTGATTACCCTACATAAGGTGTATTCCAAGTTTCTTCGTCATTGTCAATAAGCAAGGCGTAAAATCAAACTAAGCTAGGTAAGATGAACCAAGCATACGCCTCAAATACCAATATTGCAGCTAAAACTAGTTTCAGTAGTGCGTACCAAAACTATTTCAGTACCTATCGCACTAACACTGAAACTATTCATGGAGTTTTAGTTTCAGTTTCAGTGTAACTATGGCTGGCCACTTTAGTTTCTTCAATACAGTTTCAGTTTCAGTGAATTTGATTGAAACTGAAACAAGTTTTCGTTTCTTGTTCTTGTTGTTGTTCTTGATTCTTGTTAGTGCATCTAACCACTATGCAGTAGTTCTCCGATTGCCAATGGTTGGATCATTGTATCATCTCAGCATTCGGATTGTATGTACGTATGTTGTATGCATCTATGTAGTATTTATGTATTATTGCTGTATGTATTGTTGATGATCGATGGCTCACTTCACAGTTTTTTGCCAGTATCTATAACTGAATTTAAACTGACGGTAGAGGTGTGTTCGCCTGACAGTACTATAAATCGATGTATGTAGAACGATTTAGAAACAATACATACGTATTACGGGATTATTTATAGGCACAGAGGCAAACCACTACTTGCATAGATACACTAATACAGGCGAATCTGTTTCAAGCAAAGGCGTTGTGTTGTTCTGTACACCTACATACAGGGTTTTCTTTTTAAAGTGACTGATCGGGAACTCGAATAACTTCCGCACCGGTTCATCCATTCTAATGAAACTTGAACAAACTTAAGTTCCATATGTAGGAAAGCTCGTGTTAAATTTACGGAAATTGACCACTCGTAGCGACTACACGACCTCTTGAAAGAAGGTCTACTTTTCAATAGGAGCCGTTCTTCCTGGCCGAGGAGGAGGACCTCCTGTTGGAGGACGAGGATCTGCAGCAGGAGGTCCTCCTCCTCGGCCAGGAAGAACGGCTCCTATTGAAAAGTAGACCTTTCTTCAAGCGGTCGCGTAGTCGCTGTGACTGGCCAATTTCCGTAAAAATTTAACACGAGCTTTCCTACATATGGAGCTTAAGTCTGTTCAAGTTTCGTTATAATCGATGAACCGGTGCAGAAGTTATTCGACTTCCCCACCAGTCACTTTAAAAAAAAACCCTGTACAACAGTCCAACTACAGAGTGCTGACCTACCTAACTGTAGAGCTACTTTATAGGTACTTGCGATGATGTGGGATAGCAATTTCCATAATTTAAAAACTGGGTTAGTAAAACTGGTTACACCGTAAACCTGGCTGGGTAAGTACACACCCAGTGTCGCGTTACCATCACTACTGTCTAGCGTACATATATGGCTTACATTTAGGACGCCGCGACACTATCCTATTTAGCCGCTTGTCAATAAGTTCCTTTGCAGAAAGAGCCAAGCGTA
Source organism: Linhomoeus sp. GSCO2_2 (assembly GCA_030248115.1). Lineage (NCBI taxonomy): Eukaryota > Metazoa > Nematoda > Chromadorea > Monhysterida > Linhomoeidae > Linhomoeus > Linhomoeus sp. GSCO2_2. Next base: position 31,830 of record JASAMZ010011334.1, read on the forward strand.
CAAATAGGACGCTAGCCCACTGTCCTATTCGTGCGCGCGCACGTTTTAGATGTCCTGTTTATGCGCGCGTACGTTTAGGACACGTGTACAAATAGGATACAACACCGGCAGCCCGCAATCGACCGTACATTTCTAAATCGAGATGCCACCTGAACATTTGTGCTCTTCAACGCAGCCGCCTGTCGTCTCGTCTCGTATGTAGCCTCTTCTGCACTCGCAGAGCGGCGGCCCGCACGCCCGAATGCAGGGAAGGGCCCTATGCTGGCAGCTGCCCTTGCACCAGGGGGCCTCGTAGCCGCACTCGGAGTAGATCTCGTTTGCGCCACAGGTGTAGGGAACGAAAAGTTCGAAAATTGTTGGTCGTTTGCATGAGCAGTTGCAGTACAAGCAGTGCGCATGGCATGTGCAAAACGAAGCCAGTTGTCCTATCCAGCAGTAGCGGATCTAGGGGGGGGGGGGGGGGGGGGGGGGGGCCCTCCCAAAAAAAAAATTTTGTGCGGTAGCATGTTCAGAGCAAAAAATTTTCGCCTGCGGCGCTATTTTATAGCAATTTCGTAACTGGAAATGGTCAAAATCGGCAAATATTCGCCTGCGGTGTTATTTTAAGGCAATTTTGTAGCAGAAAAGGCCAAAAACGGCAAAAATTTTCGCCTGCGACGCTATTTTATAGCAATTTTGTAACAGAAAAGGCCAAAATCGGCAAAAATTTTCGTCTGCGGCGCTATTTTAAGGCAATTTTGTATCAGAAAAGCCAAAATCGGAACCATTTTTCGCATGCGGCGCAAATTTTTTGGTGTACTTTTGGCCTCAAAAGATCCGCCCCCCCCCCATTCCAAAATCCTGGATCCGCCACTGCTATCCAGTTAGCTTTGCTGCACGATATGTCTGCTTGATATCGCTTGATTCTTGAATGCTGACAATATTTCTGTTTGAGTTACGTGCATAACGCAAGAAGCTGGAAATGACGAAAACTTCTGGCCATTTTAAGATGAATGAATAGTCACTGAAATTCTAGATGAAAGTAAATTACCAAAAATGTCAACAGTTTAAAGCCTGTTTTGTCACATCTATTTTACACTTGGACAGTCACAGCCAGTGTGATTTTGCAGGCTGGAATTTCGACTGTGCGGACGACAGTCACTCTCTGCGAGAACAAATAGACTAATTTTAGTCAACTTTTGAGTTAGTCTGGTACTGTACGAGCAAAACTTGACCTTCCGGGAAAATACAGGGTGGCCTGCGGAAGAGAGAAATTGGAATCACCAATGGATGTAAGAAAGCCTAGTGCCCAGGATGACGAATTGATTTATATTTACGGACTCTGCGCAGTGTTTATAGTGCAGCGCAACGAATCCCCAATTTCAAAGCGGTTCGTTTCTAAACCCTCCTCACTCACCAATCTTAAGCTCTGGTGTGTTGACTCCTGCTGGCGGCAGGGTTGCAACTTGACCTCTGCGATTCAGGCAAGCCTTCTGACACTTCTGCAGTCGTCGTTCGATCCAAGAGTGGTTGTAGCACCGCAGGACGCACGGCTCGTCGATCTCGTGCAAGGGGCGGAGCTTTTTCGCTGCAAAACATTGCCTACGTGGTTCAAATTGCAAAACTACATAATTGCATCAAATTATCTGCCCCCACAGAAAAAAATTTTGCGAATATTTAGCTGCAAGGTTGCGAAATTGCTTTAGAAGCAAAAAATTTTTGCCAATTTTAGTTTCTTCTGTTACAAAACTGCTGAAAATAGCGCCTCAGACAAAATTTTTTGCTTTGAATGTGCTACCGCGCAAAATTTATCTTCCTAGAGGGGGAAAAGGGGAGGGGGTGAAACACCTTGGCCGAACGGGGGGCGGCAGACGCACGCACAATCGTACTCCCCCTGGAACCGCTAAAGGTGTCTGATTGCAACGCCATTTGCTTACTTACATAAGACTAGCGTGCCTTCCCGTTGCAGAAGAATTTGTGTCATGTGATTAGCATGGCATTTATATCGTCTGCCAATGTGCTTGTTCAAGTCGCTGCTGGGGTACTTCATTGCAACGGTTACCTAGTTTGGCGAAATAGTCACTCAAGCGGCTAGAATTGCCTGTGTGAGCATTGCCGTGCTGTCCATCATCAGCATGTAGATACATCTGGAGTAACAGTCCAACCTGGACATTTATACTCTTCCACACAGTCGCCTGTCGTCTCGTCTCGCAGGTAGCCCACCCTGCAGCGGCATGTGGGTGGTCCGCACGACCCCCACCTGATCAAGCAGTCATAACCGCGGTGCTGGCACGTGACCGCGCACCAGGGGGCGTAGTCGCCGCACTCCGAGTAGAACTCGTTGTTGCCGCATGACTCGGCTGCAATCGACTGCCTGGAATCATAGTCACTGAACCGTGTGACTTAAGGCGTCAAGCATCACGCACCTGTCATAGGATCTGGCTCCGGTGTAGGAACAACAATTGTCCGATAGAATCCCCTAAGGGCTCGAGTCTTCAGACAGTGGTAGCGGCTCACCCCCTCGTATAGCTCATCGCACACCAGCGCCATACCCTCACGGAAGTTGTGCAGCGGCCGTAGCTTCCTCGCTGCAATTCGTTGTCTACACAATTGTTGGGCTAACCGAATACTGCACGCACACACCAGTCGTAATGAAGTGAAGGTACTTAATATGATGAACCTTCCGTGCCCTGCGATGTCTAGCGTTCCGTCGTTCTTATGTCCGTCTGTGACGCATGTATCTCAGTGGAATTTCGTACTGAGAACCGATTTTGCCTTTTGATAACTCTCGACTCGCTGATCACTTTCGACGAGAGTTGCATTACCCAGTCAACTGTAACGCGAAATCGTTCTACCTCCTTCGTCTTACGTCGTAACCGAGAGATTTTCATGCATGTCGTTTGAAATTTCGCTGCCTAGGCCTGTTAACGACTATGCTGACTGCTATGGCTTTTCTATCAACATAAGGATCCAACCTGAACACTTGGTCTCTTCCAAGCAGACGCCCGTCCTCTCGTTTCTCAGGTAGCCTCTTTTGCACAGGCACATGGGCAGCTGACACGAAAGGACGCAGGGAGTTCCCTGATACTGGCAGGTGTCTCTGCACCAGGGATAGCTGTGGCCACATTCGGCGAAGACCTCGTTTTCGCCACAGGACTCAGGGGTGAGGGCTGTACAAGAAAAAGCCATTTCGCATCGTTTGCACGATTACAGTAGAAGAAGCAAGATGCGCAAGCAGGGTCCACAACGGGACGAGTAAACGGCTCTCGTTCGTCTGTCGTTGTCCAGTAACTTTACATTTCGTTTGATGTCTTGTGATCGCAACGTACAACTTATTTATGTGCTAATATGCTAGCTATGACCCTTTCAAATATGCTAGTTATGACACTTCCAAGCGAAGCTCAAAAGAGGATTTCCTGCTCTGAAAACCTAAATACCAATGCTGCTACTCTATTGACTTATTCAGAAGGGACAGCACGTGAATCGTAGCAATAAGAGCAGTGGGAAAGCACACACAAAAGGGAAGACCCTCTTAAAAACAGGAGCTTGCTTCCCTATCAATACTTGCTTTCCTAAAATATTTTATACGGTTTGTACTTTTCACCCACCTGGACATTTGTCCTTCTCTACACAGCCGCCTGTCGCCTCGTCTCTCAAGTAGCCTTCCTTGCAGTGGCATGCGGGTGTGGGGCATCCCCTGTCCTCACCACAGAGGTAGGCTGGAGATTGGCCGTGACAGGTCGCCTCGGCACAGGGAGGACACTTCAAAAACTCCTCATTTTCGCCACACGCGGGAAACACTGGAAGTGAAATAAGAGAGAAGTTGACAACGACAACGACCAGGGTGGCCAATACCTTAAAATAGGTTATTTCAGTTTCACCTTCAGTTACAATCAGTCAACTGAAACTGAAACTGAATTGGAACGGCCTGGAATGTCATAAGTGAAACTGAAACATTTAGACAAGTTCAGGCGTATTTTGCAAAATTCTCAGCAAGGCATTCGCCTAGGTAAATGAGATATTTTTTATCAAATTTAGGTACAACCTGACAGCGAAGCCAGTATTGGTAAAAATTCTCTTCATCCACAATTAACACCAAGGGAGAGTTTTAACAAAACTGCGGTTACGATTCGACTTTCAAGAAATAACGCTCAGTTTCAGTAACTGAAACTGAAATCTGGTCAGTGTCATGATTTTGATGATGATCATGATCGTTGAGCTGTAAGTAATTTACCTAAATCTGGACTGGACAGTTTTACGTACCGACAGACTGGATAAGTCGAACCAACCTGGACACGTCTCCTCTTCCACGCAGCTGCCTGTGATCTCGTCTCTCAGGTAGCCTTTCTTGCAGCGGCAGGTGGGTGGGCCGCAATCGTCTGGGCATTCAACCCCATAACGCTGGCAGGTGGTCTCACAGTATGGCTTGTATTCGCCGCATTCGGAGAAGATCTCGTTTTTGCCTCCGCAGTGCTTGGAACTTGGAGCTATACATGAATATCAATGCGTGTTCGCACTATACCAGTATATCATCGTCAGTGAGAGGGATGGGGATACTTAGGTTCAAAATCCCCTCCTCAGTCACAGCCACCAAGAATAAAATTCTAAATTCTTGTTCCTCCCTAACCGACGAGCGAACATGGATACTTTTCAACAGTCGGTAAAAAGTGATTAGAATTTTTACATGTGGCGTTATTCATAAGGCTTGTTAAGTCAGTTTGGATCATGACGACGATGACGACAACGACTACAGCGCTTGTGCAGTCGAATCAAACTACCTACCCATCGTTGGAGTCGTCGCACTCAGAGGTTCTTTTGGTTCTTCATTGGTGTAAACCGGCGATTCTCCCTCGGCTTCGTGCAACTCTGCATAGTCCTCTGGGTCTGCAAAGGAAGAGGAGAAATAACAAGCTGTGTGTGTGAAAAGTTCAACCTTTACTTTGTGTCTGTCACATCTTGGTGAACAGTATAGTGAACTTAATACACATCATTAGCCGCATCTGGAGAAATTAGCTTGAGAAAGTCTGCTATAAACCAAGTGCAGCTATTACCACGATACGGTTGTCTGTACAGCTGATCTAAGTGATCAGTGATATCGCCGCGTTCGCTATATGTTATCGGCATGATACGACGCCGTTGATCTAAAGTTTCTAGCTGTGTAAAATCCTCACATCCAACAAAAAAACTTGCCAAAGATGGAAACTTGCTAGCGTCTCAACGTCAACACAACTATAAGAGCTTTGAGGCTCCGTAAACAACTTGGCCCACTTTTGGAGCAACTGGACGCGACTACGACGATGACTCAGCAACGCAAACGGACGCCAACACTTCGCTGGGTGTTATCGATGCCATCGTGTGACAAGATGCCAATCGACGGGGTGGTGGTGTGAGCGTAGGTATAGTCTTCAACGAAACTCGCTACCGGTAGCATTGAACACAGAGATTTAAGGTTATGTAAACAGTTTTGCTGACGTGGAGAAACCAGAAGACGCTACACCGATGGTGGTTTGGCTATTCGGCGTCAAAACGTAAATGACAAAACCAGAATAAAGCGCAGCAAAAAAGCAAAAGGGTCGCCGAGGTTCGAACCTGTGTCGGCTCGCACGTTTTTGCGCGCGATCCGGCGGCTTTCCCGCCTGCGCCATGCTGTCGCATCACAGCGCTTCTCAAAACGGCGCTCTTACACGCTCAGTTGGCGTCTATTCAGCAGACTACGGTGCTTTAGCACGTGATATGCCCCGTAAGCACCGTAACATTGCAAATAGAGATAATTTGTCAAAAAATTTCAAACTTCAAACGTTACACCCACACTCATTTTGAAATTAGCAACAGCAAATCTCATTGGATCCGTAATCGGCGACATCGACTCTACCTGACGCCATCTGTCACGTGTTTTACTTCGGCTGGACAAAAAAGTCCGCGGACTACACATCGTCATCTGTATATATACACATCGCCGCGCTGAGGCGCGGCGAAAAAACACCTTTTGCTTGAATGGATGGGTACATAGCAACATACCGTTTGGTCCGGCCATAGCAAACTCGTCGGCCTTTAGAGCGAAAGCAGGTGCCAGCTCACAAACCTATTAAAGTTCAAACACCTTTCCAAAAGCGAATTGTACACCAGTATACTGTACCATCCATAAATTCGGCTAGCGTCTCTTCTCACCTCAAGCAGCATAATTGGTGTTACAATCACTGAAGCCACAAGTAGCGCCATCACAACGTATCATTCATCGACAGAAAGTACTGATAGATCGTACAGAATGTTCGAAGGAAACGCTCCTCGCGCAAGCTCTAGCGGACCCACTCTCCATCGTCGGATGGACTTAGCAAATGTCAGTCAAAAGCATCAATGGATTCTGTTCGCTGCTTCTGCCGCTGTACTGAAATGTGCATTTTGGTAAATGGGTGGAGTTGGATACAGTTACAGTGAGGTGATCACAAGGTAGCTTTGTATGTTGCTATGATAATATTTGTATATGGCTCACGGTCAATGTCCGTATTCAGGCAATGCCCGTTTATACGGGAATTGACTGATCGATAAGGCAATTCGCGTATAGTACGGCCGCTGCCTGACGCATCAGGCAATCCCCATATACCCTACGGATACGGGCATTGTCTGAATACGATGATTGCCTACAACATATATACGCATTTCGTGCATATACAATATGCAAATGTTTTGAAATCTCTGATGTTCGCCCAACATGTGTAGCAAGGGTGGATAGGTCAAGCTCAATTGCAGAATTCCAGCTTTGAGGTGACACGATAGAAACCTATGTACTATTTTCCTTAAAATTAGTCACATCAATGCTGATCTCTCAATCCTAAGAGACACCAAACAGTCACTTGCTGGGTTTCTGCTGCATAAGGCCCTAAATAACTTCTGACCGGAACTATATTCTGATCAATTTATTGCTAAGACTTGATGAAAACAACACTTAAAGAAAATGCATAGACGAATTATGCAAGTTGTTAATTTTCGCGTACTAAAGTCGCAAAGCATCCTCGCGTGTCCGTTTGTTGCGAAGGTGTTTGCCCAAAATCGACAGACCGATAGAATGCATTCCTTGTTTGCTGTGTTCGTTAACATCCTGTGATCAGTCCGCAACTTCATCCTACAATCACATGGCTTCACCTTCTCAGCTACTCTCCAAAACACTTGAAGAAGCAGCGCGTTTCATCGTCAGGCAGTCGACGGTGCTTCACACAGCGGTCATAGCACGCGGACTCGGAGGATCCAAGCATATCTAAAAAATTTTGCCGCCCCCACATCTCACTTCTATTATTAATAAGTCTGCCTGCTGTGCGGACTGCAAATTGTTTTGATTTGAGAAACAAACTGTGCAGCCTACTTTGGACCTTTTGAGGTTGCCGCAAGTGAGAGTTTTGCCAGTTCTCTCTGCACGAGACCAGTTTAAGTGTAAACCACTTTTTAGCTTTAACGTGCAGTTGGCATAGCCGGTCATCTTTGCTAGCACACGACCCAAAAACTTTCAAAACTAAACCTGACACCTGAACTGCACTGATACTTTTCCACGCACTCTCCCGTCAGCTTGTCTCTGCGAAAACCTTTTTGACAAGTACAGCCTGGGGCGCCACATGGCAAAGTGCAGCCATCTGACCACGGATAAAAACACGTCGGCTCGCATCTGGGACCACACTTGGCCAACATCTCGTTCAAACCGCACTCGGGAACTGAAATATTTATCCTAGCAGATTCCTAAGTTACAATAGTCGGTAGCGCCATTCGACCGGAAGGTGAAAGAGCACTCGATTATCGTCTAACCATCACCCCCCGGAGGCCGTCTAGCCCCCCCCCCCCCTTTTCCATGGCCACTGCTTACGCGTATGCAGGCAGGTAACCGAAGTGCTTAAGCAGTTAGCACAACCATATTGCATAAGCATACGTGAAGCCAGCAACCAGCCACGGTGCAGGGTATATGGTGAGGGGTGGTGGTAGTCCGGTACCCCCTGAAGGAGGGGGGAGGGTTGCACGACCGTAAATACTTTGTCGAAAAGCAGCAAAAATTCAAAACTTTTTTGACCATGGGCTAAAATAATCCAGACATCGCTTAAATTCGGCTGAACATAGCCAACGTATAATGCCATGCCACAGGCGAAAATTTTGCCATTATTAATCGCTGAAGGCTAAATTTTCTATGGGGTCTTTCAATGAGAGGGGACTTCCCCCCCCCCCCCCCCCCCCCCCCCCCCCCATGCACACCCCCCCCCCCTACACGTAGGTGCATTTAGGTTAATTTCATCACCCGTTGTGGCGCTGGGTGTGGTAGTGGTGGGTGGAGGAAGCGCAGGAGAGGAGGACTGCTGGCTTCTTCGGCACCTGTGTTCGCAAATGTCCCACCAGATGAAAGGATTGCCTCTGTTTTGATCCATGCAGCTGGAGAAGCACTCCTTAGGAGTTGAGAATGTTTCTGAATAGTTGAATTTGTGACTTTGAATTGGAAGCACTAGACGTAGCAAAGCAAAACGAAAGGAGAAGATTGTAAATAAACAAGTAGAACGACTTTAAATCTGCGTTGAGGCTGGGCGGCGGGCAAACAGGCAGGCATGTAGGTAGTTCATTTCAAACTTGGGCTGGAAGGCCCTATATTCCGCAAAGCTGTCAATATCGAAGCAAAATTGGGCCTCATGTTGGGAGGGAGGAAGTGGATTGAATTGACGGGGTGACTGGACAAACACGGGGCTTCACAAATTGGTACAATACACCTATGCACTGTACTGTACCTTTATGCGCCCACTCACTTGTCGTTGGCGCCACAGATGGCGGGAATTTGCTTGGAATGACGCAATGCTTCAGACAATTGTACAGTCCGATTTCAGACACCGACAGCTGGCGGCAGAGCTGGGTGCAACGTTCGTCGACTCCGTATGGCGGGCGGAGCTTACTCGCTGCAAATCGCTTTGGTGTTGGATAACCAAGAGAGTGAAACTCAGCTTCAACTTATCCGCATTGATACGCGTTCGCTACTCGCTACTCGCTACGCTACTGTGCGCTAGTGATGGCAACTTGAAAACCGGGTAAGTACTTACCTGGTTTACACCCGGCTTTTAACAACCGGGTATACTTGGTACTTTGTACTTACCCGGTTTCGTTTAGCCGTACCCGGATTTTGCTTATCCAGAATCGTAAAAAATAACTGGGTAAAACCGGGTAAAACTGGGTACCCAGTTTTCCAGAAACTGGGTATACTTACTTTTACTTACCCGCTTTTATTTTAAATCACTACTTACTTTTACTTACCCGGTTTGGAAATTTCGAAGGTTGCCATCAATACTGTGCGCTACTCACGTTTTGAAACGCTCGCATTTAAACGCAAAAGGGAGCCGTGTCATGCGCGAATATCCGATGGCAATGGATCTGCGATCAGTGAAGGACATAGTCTGCAGCGAGTACATACGCATTGGCCGCCATTGAATGCAGGGTAGGTTTGCAAGCATTAATTTAGGACCTGCAACTTTCAATAGTTTCTTTAAGTAGGAGTCAGACCTGGACAATTATGCTCTTCCACGCATCCGCCTGTCGTCTCGTCTCGTAGGTAGCCTCTTCTGCACTCGCAGATAGGCGGCCCGCACGTGCGGATGCAGAGAAGCGCTCGATGCTGGCAGCTGCCCCTGCACCAGGGGGCCTCGTAGCCGCACTCGGAGTAGACCTCGTTTGCGCCGCAGGTGTAACGAACGAAAAGTGCGCAAATTGTAAATGGTTTGCGCGACTAGTTGCTCTACAAGGAGTTCGCAAGAACAAGACAAGGGTAGTTGTACCAGCTTTGCTGCAGTGTATTTGTATCCCTAAAATGCTGACAATATTGCTGTTTTGATTGATGAGCGAGATGCAAAAGCTGAAAATGACAAACTTCCGATAATCTTCAAAAGTAATTACCTAGCTAAGCACAGTACTGTACAAGCTTCAACAGATCTTGTGAGATTGGTAAGCAGAACATTGTGTGGCCCTGTTAGAGAAAGTACACGCCCCTCCTCAGTCTCACCAATCTTAGGCTCTGATGTGGCTACTCTGCCTGGCGGCACAGTTGCAACTGGACCAGCGCGATTCAGGCAAGCCCTCTGACAGTTTTGCAGTTGTGGGTCGGTCATCGTATGGTTGTAGCATCGCAAGACGCACGACTCGTCAATCTCGTGCAAAGGGCGAAGCTTTTCCGCTGCAATTGTGTGTTCGCGCGCGTGATTGTAAGGCAAGGCAAATCGAGTGTTGCACACATTAGTATGCTGATGTGGCTGGTAGGTACGTAGGACTAGCTAGGATTTTTTTAATTGAGCTCAGTCTAAATGGTGTTGTGCATAGTGCATTCGGTTGGGACGACCCCCCTGTGTCAAAGGAGACCGCAGATTCTCCAAAGAATATACTGTAAATCCTCCAATAAGCGCCCTGGGCGCTTATTTTTTCAACCTATCTCCAGGAGGGGCGCTTATTGGAATGGTGGGCGCTTATTCAAGGGGGGGGGCGCTTATTAACTAGACCCCTCAGGAGTGCCAAAATTTCACCAAAATTCCCCGTTGTTATGTTTTTGCGCACATTTGCAGAGATTTTAGACTTAAGCTGTATTGCTTTTGATCAGAATACCTGCATTTAGTAGTAGTGCTGTTATACGTAGCCCAATCTTGTGTTAACCCCTCTAGGTTGATAGTGCGCACATGCTGCGTCGGTTCCTGATAGCTAGCACCCGACCCTCATCCACAGCTAATCCACTGCGATCCACAGCTTCCACAACCATCCACAGGAGACAGCTGTGGTCGCCGTGGAATATATGCACAAAACTCTTTGGCATTTAGATGATCACTATAAACTAGTGAAGTCCACAGACTCCACAGCACAGTCCTTGCTTGAACACAAAGTAAAATGATGCACAAGCAACTTTGTGTACCTTCCTAGCAGTGGAATCAACAAGTCCGGTCGAGTAATATATCAGATGACAAATGATCACACATCACTAAGTCATTCCTCCATTAATCATTTCAGTGGAAATGTTGTTGCCAGTCATTCATGAACACACCCACAGTTGAAAGCAGCTGTGGATGCCCAGTGGAAATTGAGCAGCTACAGAAGGAAGATGGATGATACAGGGGTGCGCAATTCCACAGTGGATGCACTCCTGTGCAGGTCAATGGTCCACAGCTGATTGGTGATTAACAGACCACAAGATAAGTCTTCACTTGAAGCAACATAATTCCACAAGAATATTCAATGTGGTGTTGTCGCCTATCTGGATTATTAATCCACAGCAGATGGAGCAAAGAAAAGCAATATCAAATATTGGCCGCCACTTGGTTTCGTTCCACAAATCTAAACGAAGCACAGCAACCTATGTGTACTGAATTCTTTAAGTGCAGTATATAGCCAGAAAGTACCTCATTTCCACAGGGTGTTGTACAATGCATTGAGCAGCAGCAAGATCCCCACAGCTATCCCAACTAGAGATATGAGCAGAGCCCGGTTGTCGACGAACTTGTTTCGCTTGTCGCTCACTTGTTTACTCTCAATGCATAAAGGACAGGTTGTTGGGCAGTGCAGATTTCCATGCATCTCCAGAAGCGGTATGCCGTTTTCCATAATGGCACTTGCAGTGTTTTATCAGTGGATTTCCACAGTCCCGCAACACGACGATTGAAGTGTGCACCAATAGCAAGACCAAGAGAGAGAGAGAGAGTGGCGAGAGTGTCGTATAACCAAATGGAAAGGCAGAGTGAGGCGTCGCATAGCCAGACAACATAAAGATAATCGGAAAAAACATAATTGCAGTCGTATTTTAGACGCGGAGTATGACGCCCGATTGGAGCAGCAAAAGTGGTCCGCAGTTCCACAGCGCGCAGACGCAGAGGAATGTCAGAGCAGTAGCGAGCAGAATGCGAAACCGGGCACCATCTCATGAGTCACTGTTGGCGGACAGTCACATGTGCACAGGCACGTGCACATTACACTTTAGCGGAAGAACATGAGACAGAAAACTTAGTCGCAGACAAGTCAGTGGCGGCGCCTTCTCCTATAGGGGGGAGCGTCACTATTGGGGTCCAAATAGAGGTACTCATTCAAGCTGTGGAACCTATCCCAGCATGGTTCACTACACATGGGGACATCACACTCGGCACACTTCCACCACGTGTCGGCTCTCTGCATGTGGACGGCACAGCGTTTCCGGTTGGAAAGCTTCTGTGGCCTGTGGGGCAGACTGCAGTCCAGCCTCTTGGGGCAGGTTCCTTTGGCGTAGCCACCGTGGATCTTCTCGCAACCATTCTGCAGGAATCTAAGCAGTAGTTATACTTGAATCATTTACACAGCCACTGCTTACCCTTCCCTGTTGCTTCTGCTGCCCCGCTGTCGCAAGGGAGTCCGAAATCGTGGAACACAAACAGGCCATGGAAATCGGAGAATTTCTGTCGCGCATCAGAACAAATGTGTTGTTGAGAATTATCTGGAATGCAGTGGATTTCCACAGCGGTTCGAAATGGCTCATGTGCAATCGAGTCACAGGAAGGAATAAATTACCCGGACTCCATGAAGAAAGACGGCGCTAAAGTACCATCTTTTGCCTTTGTGGACTCGACATTCACTCGAGATTCTCTGGTCTCTGAAATGTTGTTCAATAAACTTGTCTGCTGTGGAATCTTTATTAAGTATGCAGAAAAGTAACTTGCTCACGCAACGTCAACTCCTCGCATATATCGGATGTACTCCGTGATGCAGAGGGGGCATAAGTAGCTCAGCCAAGAAAACTTCCCATTTTCATCCACTCCCCTTCTGCGGACTACCTCCCGCACATCCCCGACTGTGGGATCAGAATTGAGCATTAGCACTGGCTTGTTGTCCATCCAGTTGTGGATTGTGGTGATGTTGTAGTTGTCGTATCGCGTGAGAAGAGAGCCACGTTGTCTCTTGGACTTTTTCATTGCGTCGCCACTGGTGATATCGGCAGGCAAGTGGCCTACTCCCGTGGTTTTTAGGCTTCCGATCAGCCACACCTTCAGCTTCGACAATGAATAAGCGAGCTGTGGACTGGTGTAGAAAGAATCAGTATACAGCTGAAACTGTACAGATGTTTTCTACAGAAAGTAACATTTCGTAATAATGCTACACTCCCACCCTGTAGTGTTGATGCAAAAAGTTGAGGCCGTTTGTGACCCCAGTGGATGTCAGAAGGTGCATGACCCACGCAATTATCTTCGAATTGAGGGAAGCCGTGAGGTTCTTCATTCGCTTGTCGTGAATGAATGCTCCCAAAATATATCCACTGGGGGCATCAGTGAGTGCAAAATACTTGAGCCCCCTTTTAATGGGCTTGCTCTTCATTGTGACAAGGCTCTGGAAGCGGCCCTGCAACAATTCCACAGCAAATGTATTCTGTGGGCTGTCTGCAACATTCCACAGCAAGTGCGCAACTTACACAGAATTTGGACATCATTTCATCTATGCACAGACGAAATGACGGCTTGCGCAACCTCTGAGCTGCAGAAAACACTCTATTGAGGAAATCTGTGACTTTATAGTGCCGGTCATATCGGTGACTTCTCGGGTTGCTTTTCCCAGCTGCAGAAGCTTCCTCTTCATCCACAAGGTGTAGACAGGAGTAAATGATTCGAAATCTGTTGAAAGACAGAAGGTCTTTCACAAAGGAGCTGCCGAATTTTCCACTGGAGAAGTAGGCTTCCAGGGTCTTCATTCGAACCTGAGAAAAAATGATTTCCACAGCAGAATCCACTGTAGTAAAACTTTTTGTGACACAACCTGCATCATATAGATGAGTATGGCCAAGAATCGGCTGAAGTCAACTTTGGTCAGAGGGTTTCTGCGGAAATAGAAGGGAAACTTTTGCTCCGATTTTCTCACTGTCTCCTCGTAGGCCAAGTCCAATGCGTTTCCGCCCAATTTATAGAAAATCGATGTGGCGTCATCGTCATTGGCTAGAAGTGTGTCATTGTGCTGTGGATCGTTTTCTGCTCTGGGACTGAATAGGGCTGTGGGGTCTAGGCGCCTTGGGGGATATGCACGGTAGTGGAAGTCCGAAGGCAGCTTTTCCACTGCCACAGGCACCTCCTCTTCATCAGAATCCTCTGCGGATTCTTCAGCCTCCTCATCTGATGCGTCGTCCTCGTCATCACTGGGCTGATCGAAAATTCTGTCCACCTCTGCGAGAGCTGCCAAAATTTCTGGGTCATCTTCTTCTCCTCCACTGCTCTCGTGGTCCACAGGTGAATTACCTCTTTCGGGACCGGCCATGTTGCTGTGTTTGCATGGACCAAACTGGTCACACAACCACCGTGGCATAACAATTAGGTACTGTTGTGGAACAGAGTCCGCAAACTAGCCTTCATGGACCATGGAGTGAATGGTTTACTCGAAAGAGATGGATATTTCTTCGATGAAAGATGGTAATCCAGCACGAGAGATCAGAAAAAGAAACAAACAAACATCAATGCAAGTACCCTCTGCTTCTTTTTTTCGTCTTCTACTACCCATCCTACTTCTTCTTTTGGCTGCTTCGGCTGCTGCTACGCGACGCGCTCGAGCTTCCACTGCGCGAGCCACTGCTGGTGCCACTGCGGGAACTGCGGGAGGCTCCACTGCGGGATGCTCCACTGTGGGAGGCTCCACTGCGGGACCTCGAATGCGACTTCGACGAGCCAGTGGACGATGTCGATCCCGACCTTGACCCTCGATGGCTTCCACGACCACTAGCTGACGATGCCGATGAGGATGATCTGCTGCTCGAGGAACTGCGAGGGCGCGGGTGAGCAGAACCTTTCTTCTGTCTCGGCGAGGTGGCTTTGGCCTGTGGGGAACCACGGGGTGAGCTAGTGGGTTTGGCAGGGGATGCTTTCTCCCTGAAGGAAGCCATGTTTAGCTGCAACTGTCATGCTATGAGACACACGACGGACATGACACTTACTTGACGGCACGCTTCTTCTTCTGCTGCTTTTCCTGTGGATTGTCTTCAGCTTGGTTTGACTTTCCCTCACCTTCATCTGTGTAGATGTCACAGTCGTCATCCACTTTTGCCCTTTTCTTTTTCGGCTCTCCTGTGTAATTCAATGCCACTTATGTTGTGGAATAACCCTCCAATGACCACGTGTTCCCATTACCTTTCTTCTTGGGTCCACTGCGGGTCGTGCGACTCGGTCCCTCATCGCCACTGCCACTGTCGCTTTTGGTCTCCTTCTCTTTGTCTTTTCCTTTCCCCTTTCCTTTCGCAGTGGAAGGAGGCTTGGCGGCCTTTGGCTTCTTCTTCACTTGTTTCAGGGTCTCCAGGTGAGCTAAATGAGCTGTGGAAATCCACAACATAAGTTAACATTTCCACAACAAGTGAGCAGCACCAATCGGGTCCACTCCGTCCGGTGGTTTCTGCAGCCGTGAGGTGATGGGTTCTCCGGTGGTTTTGAAGGTGGGGTAGTCGAATGCCGGAGTGAAGAAGCACCGCACTAGCTTTCTCTCGCAGTGGGTTTTCCAGGCATTTCGAGCGAGACCGAGTCCTTTCTTCACCGTTTGAAGAATGTGCTCCTGATATGGGGTATGGACCTTGAAAGTGTGACACTAGTAACATGTTATGTGGGCCATGGGATTACCACCTCAGACAGAATGCCTGCAGATGACAGCAGCTCCAGGCTTGTTTCCACAATGGCAACAGTCAAATTGGGAAACTTGCCGATCATGTCCTCGACTTTCTTCATGTCAATTGGGGTTTTCGGCAGCGGGGGCTTTCCTGCAAACCAGTTTGATTCCACTACAGGATTTCCACTGCGCACAGTGCTGTGTGCATACCATCGAACACCACTGGCAGAGTCGATTCCGCCCATTGAGCTTGCAAAAGGATACTGATGAGCTCCGCCAGGCTGACTCTGGCATTTTCCTCCTGCACCTCCCTAGCCCTGTCCTTGGCCGAGAGATCATCATCTTCCTTCAGCTGACTCAGCTTCTTGGCAGCAGCTTCCTTCCCTTTGGCTTGCGCCAAGCTGATAGCCTGCTTTGTGGCCCATTCAGGCAGAGTGATTGTGCCTACAGGGCTGTGGATTGACACTGCCACAATACCCTCCACAGGTTGCGACTCTGACGGGGCACCCTGATGAGTGATGAATGCAAGTTACCCTGCGGTCCTACTTTTAAGGATTCGTAGTGACTAACCATAAGATGGACTGTCAGTTGTGGCACGCTCTCAGCCAGCACATCATTGACTCGCTCTGCAGGGAGCTGCTTCACTTCCACAGCGTAAGCGAAGTCGTGGAGGACGATCTGCATGGCCTCCACAGCTGCCCTGTTTCGGTCCCTGGCTTTGGCCATCTGTCGGACTTTCTCCCGTGTCTCATCGGCATCTTTCTTCCTCTTGGCCTCAGCTGTCTTGAACGTGTACTTTTTGGCCTCCTCGCTAATCCTACAAAATGGACATCCACATGTGGAAGTGACACAGAGTGTTATCTCTGGAGCTAAGCTTACATATCTGCAGTTTTCTGAGCAGCTTCCAGCTTGTCAAGGCGCTCGGCATTGCCTTTCAGCATGCCCTCCAGGTCGTCGAATCGCTTGCTGAAGAACTTCATGTCAACGGATCCTGAATTAGATTGCCATTGCGCAGTGATGAACACTCCAAAAACATCGTGTTTCAGAGTGGAAATAATCTGGCGCTGTGGAAATGTACCTGAAGCGGAGGCTTCCACAGCTGAGGCAGTTGGTGGTGGTGGTGGGGGATCACTTTTCTTCTCCTCACGCTTTTCCTTCCCATGTTCCCTCTCTTGGGAAGTCTTGCGGTGTCGACCGCTGGACTTTCTGTGCCTTTGGTGTGAGGACTTGTGGGAAGTGGATCTTCGGCTTCTGCGACTTTTGTGGGTTTCCCCTTTGTTGTGGTGGTCCTTGTCTTTGTGCTCTGACCGACCCCTGTGCCGGTGATGTTTTCTACTGTCATCCACAGCTTTCTCCTTCTTCTTGGCTTTCTCCACCCTATGGGACTTCGACTTAGCTTCCCTACTGTGACTGCGCTCTGCCGACTGATGCTTCTTCCCCTTGGGAGTGGGACTTCCGGACCGAGGCATGGTGCTGCAAGTGGAGATGCAACTGTAATGGCCACTGCACTTTACACAAGCTCCCCGTACAGTCTAACTGAATCGGCAATATGTATTCCACAGCTCAGTTGCATGACTGACCATGGCTTTCAGACAAGAAACACTTCATGCAGTCTGTGTCACCCATTTACTCTCCTCGAGTTGGTGTGGAAACGAAAGAATGGAAGGGAGAACATGAAGCAGAAAGAAAGATCCACTGTGCGGCGGCGGATTTCCACTGCAATGACGATACACACGAAATGAAAAGGAAAGAGAAGTGCACCACCTTTCTACGCCATTCCACTACGATTCGGAGTCAGTTTTCCACTGCGATTCCATGGAAATGGAGAAGAGAGCCCAATGCGACGCGACACAACATAGCGCAGCACAGCGAAATGGAAAAGTGCGAAGGGAGAAGCAAAGCGTAGCACTACCACGACAAGTGCGAAGTGGAAAAGAAAGGTACACAAATGCAAAGAATCGCATTACGAAGGGGAGTAGGAAGCCGCAATGTAAAGAAGCAAAGAAGAGGAACTACACGGCGACCGATGCTTCGATATGACAGCACAACAGCGCAGTGGAGACTCATTCAACAACATTCAAATTCAAAGCATTGCAACACAACACAGCACGCCTCCCACAACACTCCACCAGCACAGAAGTAGACGAGAGTACTTGTCGTCAAGTAGTTGTGGTATCCTTGTCACTGTCTCTCTCTCAGCCGTCCACCTTCTTATTCTTGTTGCGCTGCTCCAAAGCACGGGCCTGAGAATACAACCGCCTCTTAACGTCCAACAGCCACTCGTTGA
>JASAMZ010011335.1:0-14641 GCA_030248115.1 Linhomoeus sp. GSCO2_2
TTCTGCTACCACAATACTCGGTCAGTCATAGGATGCGTAATTTGAGCAAGTGGTTGCAAAATTCGAGTGGTCGTGTCCGGGAGTAATTTGGCACATTATTGCCTTGTGCGTAACCTTTGTAACGCAGTAAAGACTTCACTAGAGTAGGGATGGCGGATGAACGCTTCGCTTCTGCAAGCTGCCCTATGGTGCGCTTCTCACTGGGCGCCCTTCAACTCTAGTCGATTCCGGCAGCAACGGCGACGGCGGATCTGGAATCGGAGTTGGAACGCCTGCGCGAGGAGCTTCGCAGTCGCGAGGCGGAGCAGCGCGACATGTTCCTGACCATGTTCAAGAAGGGCCAGGAGGCGGGTCGGGCCGAATTTGACTGGATGGCCGCTTCTTCCGCCTCCGCCGATCGCGTCTCGCAGCGATCTCTGGACAATTATGGGCAGTACTACAATGAGAGGCAACAGCGCGCCGCTTCCACAAGCACTGCTGATAATAAAGGCGACCCTGGATACGCTCTGAGCGAGAGCGAGGCGACTCTGCGCTTCCTGCGCGACGCCGTCTACTACATGTTGACCAGTAGCAAGGAGGCGGAGCAGAGGGACCACATTCAGGCGCTGCTCTCCATCCTGCGCTTCTCCGAGAGACAAAGGGCCGAAGTGTACAAGAGAAGGGGCTTCCTGCCCCACTCGCATCACCATAGGAGCTGAGCTGTGTACTGATGACGCACGCCACTGACTGGTGTGAACTGAGAGAATACTCACGAGCACCCTCTTTATGCTGCAGTTCAAATGCGGTGTACTGTACCTGGCTCGGTGACGGCGGCTGTCCTACGATCTATCCATGTTGTAGTCAAGTGCAAAATGATCTGCTGCTACTGTCGTGTCGGACGTGAATCCTGATGTATCCGCGAACTTCGTAATGTATGTTATGGCGCGCATATAGGTCCATACCGTAACTCTCGTCTGGCCTTCGTGAACGTCTGTGCCTGCGACCTTCCGTGATTTCTAAACGCTGTGATGTGCGCGAAGCCAGTATTCGCCTGCGTTTGTTTGCCAATTGTAAGTGTGGTTTGTCAAGTTGCTATGGCGTACTCGCACTCTTTCAGTTTGTTTCAAAAGCACCAAAAGGAATCAATCAAGGTCGTGAAGTAATTCATAACGGCGTACAGTCGTCACAACAGGTGCCATCACACCAACAGCGCGAAGTCACGTTTCGACCTAGCGCCAACAATCACAAAACCGACCATCACTGCGCGTAACATAGCGGACGATCGCACGCAGAATCAAAGTCTGTTCGCGCTTCGATTCATTGGAATTCCGTCGAAGCCGCACCAGGCGTGCTGGCCGTCATAAGAGAGCGGGCCGCCCGCAAACTTCGGCTTTGGAATGGGCATTTTTGGGTAGAGCAAGGGGGCCGGCGGCGCTTCCGATTGAGCAGTGTTATTGCGAGAGTGCGGCGCGAACAGAGGTGGGGAGGGCGACTGAGTGAGCTGTTGTGGATCGGGCCCCAAAGGGCGATCGGGGTCGCGCAGGTAGTTGTTGAAGTACTCGACCTGCGAGGTGGAAGATTACGGTAGCTTCTGGCTACTATACTACTGGCGCGCTTCCATCGCAGGCGCAGGGCGCACCTCAGTGCGCACTTCGTCCAGCTTCTGCGCGTGCCTCTGGAAGATGTGCTTGCGCACGTACTCGGGACCCTTGAACCGCTTGTTCGACAGGGGACAGAACCAGCGGTCCCTCGACCTCTCTTGGCAGTTGGCGGTTATGAACGCCTCCACCTCGCTGTGAAGAAAATAATATTATTATCCACTGTATGGCGTGTCTACTATTAGCCTGATTACAAATTACAGTATGTACATTTCGGGGTCGCGCCAGCCCAGATTGGACACTTCTTCCTCTGAGAGCTTCTGGTGGCTGCCAGACGCCATCAATGGCGCCAATCCTCGTCCGAACGCATCCACGTACTCTTCCACTGAAATGGCAGTTCAAAGTTTCTTGTGATACAGACAGCTTCTAATGTTACGCAGTCCGTCGGATGTCAGGTACGATTTGAGACCCTGTACAGATGTATAAACGTATCTCGCCCTTCACAAGACAGCTTCAAAGGTTACCCCTACAGCTGAGCTGTCGTCACACTATTGTCCTCTGCTAGCTCAGTGACCTGAAACCTCTGTTCTTTCTCACCCAATTTCATCTCAACCAGTTGTTTGCCCCCGCATTCATCCTTGGTGGAGGGAGGGACGCCTCGGACGTGCAGCAGTCCACATCTGCTAGGCATCTCGTCCTCTCTGTCGTACTCCCCCTGGTTGTAGAAGTCGACTGAGTGGACCAAACGCAGGTACAGTAATACTCGGTCCAGCGCCTGCAATGAAGTGAGAACAAGCTTTGTCTAAAAACTGTGGCACCAGTTGGCATCAGTGTAAACTTGAGAGCGTGTGCGCGATAATGTGCACTGGATAGTGAAGTGCCGCTAGACATTTAGTCGACACTCTGGTGGGGTATCGCCGCAATTGGTCTTGGATTTGTTCGTGGTACCTGATCCACATATGGATCAGAAGATTCGCCGCAGTCACACTTTGCGCTTATAATTGTGGCAACTGATCCATAAATGGATCAGAGAAATTCGCCGCAGGCACACAGTGCAATAAAAGCGTCTAAATGAGACGACGCCCTATTGAAAAGGGTATAAATGGGACGACGCCCTATTGAAAAGGGTATAAATGGGACGACGCCCTATTCTATTGGGCTTAAGGCCCGATGCATCCACACAACGATATGTTGAAATTTAAGCTGCTTGAAATTGTCGAAATTTTGAAATTCTGACAAAAACCGTGTAAATATACCTAAATTCTTTCATTATGAAATCTAGAACTATTTGCTAAATACTTGGCAGACTATGCCCGACACAACCATGCAAAGACAATTTGAAATGTAAGCTCTTTGAAATTGTCGAAATTTGAGGATTTTAACAAAAATATCCCAAATTTTGTTAATTATGAAATCAGAAACTATTTGCTAAATACTCGATAGACTCTGCCTAATGCATCAACGCAAAGACATTGTGAAATTTAAGCTGTTTGAAATTGTCGTAATTTGGGAATTTTGACAAAAACCGTGAAAATATCCCAAAATTCGATAATTATAAAATCTGAAACTATTTGATAAATACTTGGCAGACTGTGCTCGACACATCCGTCAAAAGAAATTTTAAAATTTAAGCTGTTTGAAATTGTCGAAATTTTGGGATTTTAACAAAATCCTTAAAAATATCCTAAATTTCGTTAATTATATTTGCTGAAACTATTTGCTAAATACTTGGCTGACTATGCTCGATACATCCGTGCAAAGAAGTTTTGAAATTTAAGAGACGCTGCCCGAGAGGATCGACCCTCTGGAGCCAAAAGTGGACACGAATTTTCGACCTTCTTCGATTTTGCTGATTTTTGGATATGTTAATGTAGAAGTAATTCTAAGCATCTCACTTTTTATCCCAGGTCGCTGCGACCTTCCTAGCTCGAGATACAGGGTGACAAAGTTGACCTACTCGACGAAATTTCGGCTGTCGAAACGACGAAAACCGAAATCGCCATATCTCGTGGTAGTCTCAACAAAACTAGCTGATATTTGCACAGATGATAGAGCTTACATACGGCTACAGAACTGGTTAATTTCAGACCTTGTGGCCGAGTACAGTCCGCACAGCGTTCGAAAGCCCGTCGGCCGCGACGCCGCGGAAAAAATCAATTTTTGCGATTTTCGTCAATTTTATATCTAAAAGCGGCATTTGTCGGAGCCAAATTTTTTTTCATGTGAGAGCCCTTTCGATTGCGCTTCGATTAGTCTATAAATGAAAATAATCGGCGTGCCTTTCTGTAGGCAAAATGAGCCAAGTTTGATCTACTTTGGCACTTTTCACTGTTGGGGTGCCTGGACCAGATTCCTTCCAACTTGAGCCAGGATCAACGGACAAAAGCGATATCTTTACATGTGATACGTAGTGCGTCTTTCTTGAACTGGTACAAATATGAGGCAATTATGTCACACTAGCCGGTCACACTGTGAGAACGACTAATGGCGCTGTGTTGCGAGAACTGAATTTCTGTGGTTTTCGCCAGATTTCCACAGGAAATCGGCATTTGTCGGAGCCAATTGTATATTGAGTTGAAAGCCCTTTCAAATGCGCTTCGATTGGTCTATAAATGAAAAAAATCGGCGTGCCTTTCAAGTGGCTAAATGGGCTTGAATGATTGCGGGTGCCTCTAAAACTGGGTTTTGACAAAAATCCATTCAAAATGTTTTGAAGTTTCTTCCCTGCAGCCTTAGTGTTTCAGAGAACCTCTGTGTGTTGTACGATATTATGCCCCTGCAAGAGTGTGTTTGCGTGGGGCGTGTTTTGCCATAATTACGCAACACGCACCAAATTGGGACGCACAAGTAAAATTTAAGGTTTTCCATAGGGTTGGCGATTGTAAAAATTTTTGTGCCAGTGTGTAGCCAAGGATGTCCTCACACTACAATTCAAATTTCATCAACATCCGTTCGCTATATCTTGCGATATAGGCTGCCGCGTAGACCCTACTTTGGGTATATTGGTCAGAAACGACGACTCCGCCGTACTTTGTCTATGTCTCAAGAACAAAGTGGCGGAATTGATTCAGATTTATTCTCAATTAAACGTGGTCTTTTGTCAATGGAATAGTACTGACGTTTTGGCCATAGGTGAGATGAGGGCAGCCTGTATTCACCATCGACGGGCCTAAATGACGCTTTGTCCGAAAAATATGACGTCTTCACTCGAGTCGCATTCGCGTTCCTCGAAGCCAAGTGAGATGGTGCTCACACAATTATATAGACAAAAGACCACGTTTAATTGAGAATAAATTTGAATCAATTCCGCCACTTTGTTCTTGAGATATAGACAAAGTACGGCGGAGTCGTCGTTTCTGCCCAATATACCCAAAGTAGGGTCTACGCGGCAGCCTATGTCGCAAGATATAGCGAACGGATTTTGATGAAATTTGAATTATAGTGTGAGGACATCCTTGGCTACATACTGGCACAAAAATTTTTATAATCGCCAACCCTATGGAACACCTTAAATTTCACTTGTGCGTCCCAATTTGGTGCGTGTTGCGTAATTATGGCAAAACACGCCCCACGCAAACACACTCTTGCAGGGGCATAATATCGTGTACAACACAGAGGTTCTCTGAAACAGTAAGGCTGCAGGGCCGAAATTTCAAAACATTTTGAATGGATTTTGTCAAAATCCAGTTTTAGAGGCACCCGCAATCATTCAAGCCCATTTTAGCCACTTGAAAGGCACGCCGATTTTTTTCATTTATAGACCAATCGAAGCGCATTTGAAAGGGCTTTCAACTCAATATACAATTGACTCCGACAAATGCCGATTTCCTGTGGAAATCTGGCGAAAACCACAGAAATTCAGTTCTCGCAACACAGCGCCATTAGTCGTTCTCACAGTGCGACCGGCTAGTGTGACAGAATTGCCTCATATTTGTACCAGATCAAGAAAGACGCACTACGTATCACATGTAAAGATATCGCTTTTGTCGGTTGATCCTGGCTCAAGTTGGAAGGAATCTGGTCCAGGCACCCCAACAGTGAAAAGTACCAAAGTAGATCAAACTTGGCTCATTTTGCCCACAGAAAGGCACGCCGATTATTTTCATTTATAGACTAATCGAAGCGCAATCGAAAGGGCTTTCACATGAAAAACAATTTGGCTCCGACAAATGCCGCTTTTAGATATAAAATTGACGAAAATCGCAAAAATTGATTTTTTCCGCGGCGCCGCGGCCGACGGGCTTTCGAACGCTGTGCGGGCTGTACTCGGCCACAAGGTCTGAAATTAACCAGTTCTGTAGCCGTATGTAAGCTCTATCATCTGTGCAAATATCAGCTAGTTTTGTTGAGACTGCCACGAGATATGGCGATTTCGGTTTTCGTCGTTTCGACAGCCGAAATTTCGTCGAGTAGGTCAACTTTGGCACCCTGTATCTCGAGCTAGGAAGGTCGCAGCGACCTGGGATAAAAAGTGTGATGCTTAGAATTACTTCTACATTAACATATCCAAAAATCAGCAAAATCGAAGAAGGTCGAAAATTCGTGTCCACTCAAGGGTTGATCCTCTCGGGCAGCGTCTCTTAAGCTTCGGAATAATCAAGCAGCGTGAAATGGACCATCGAAAATGAACTCTTAGAATCCGTTTTGGGTATTATTCTTCATAGATTATCCCAACGCAAAACGTAATGAAAAGCTAGATAATTTAATGTAAAAATGCCCAAAGGGACAGTAACAAGTTATATGACTCACTGTTCACATGCAAAAGCCAGGGAGCATAAGGGCCAAAATCCCCAAATTTTCGCCTACGGCAGAATTGCAAAGCTACATTTAGGGTATCAACGCTTCGCAAGATCAAATGTGGGCGATTTTTGACAATAAAATGGCCTAAAATACGAGATTTTCGCCTGCGGTGCTTTGCAAATAAATTTGGATTTTGTGCCCCCCCCCCCCCACTGGAAAATCACGGGCCCGCCACTGACGTACACCACAGCACCTGAAAAAGTGAGAGGGCAAGGAGCATTCTTGCTGACATGCTGACAATACTTCCTTCACATGAGAAGTCAACATATTCACTTTGCCACGTCGTTCACGCCAATCTTTGCCATCCCGAAAACTGAATATGTTGCGTTCTCATATTTGAAGAAATTATTCTCTGCAAAAATACACCTTGTCCTCTCATATTTTCAAGAGATGTGGTGTGCGTATTCCTTGGCTTTTGCATCCGAGCAGTCAATCATACCGTAAATCCTCCAATAAGCCCCCCCTCGAATAATCGCCCCCCCCCTCCAATAAGCGCCCCTCCTAGAGTAAGGTTGAGAAAATAAGCGCCCCCTCCAATAAGCGCCCACATTTTGTCAGTACCAGCAGTACTAGCACTACCATATGTGCTCTGTGACCATTCGTCACACAAGATTTGGCTACACATGACAGCACTACTACTAACTGCAGGTATTCTGATCGAAAGCTATATAGTTTCAGTATAAAATCGATCCAGATGTGTGCAAAACAACGGGGAATTCTGGCGAAATTTTGGCACTCCTGAGGGGTCGAGTTAATGAGCGCCCCCCTCGAATAAGCGCTCCACCTAGAGGTAGGTTGAAAAAATAAGCGCCCAGGACACTCATTGGAGGATTTGCGGTATAACTTTTTACTGCCCCTCAGGGCATTTCACACACATTGTATTCTATTTCTATTGCTTTTCATTATCTTTCATGTCGCAATTTTGCACAGCAAAAGAGGAATCTGAGTCTACCGAGGAGAAGACTAGTCGGCAATACAGACATGCTCCTACTCACAGGACGGCAAAGTGCTGCACTACGCGTCGGGGCCTGCGAAGACCGTAGGAGTCTACGACGCGAAGACCTACTTCTGGATGTTCAGTGATGACTTCGTAAAGAACAATGGATTCACCGTCGCCGTGCAGTTGTGCGACAAGGCTGTCTTTGTCAAAGCGAAAGGCAACCGCGACGAAGCTCAAACCTATGAGAAGTATTCAATGGCCCCGTTGGAGATGAAAGTGTCGCAGAAAGGCTTCTTTAATTACATGACCTGGTACAAAGAATGAAGAAGATCACAGTGACAGGGATGACGAGTTCAGAGTCTTGAAACGTTACGGGAAGTGGAAATAAAATGACGCAGCGAACGTAGCCTTTTTTTCGCCCGGCCTCAGCCGGGCACACCCCTACGAGAGCTTTACGAGCGTTCGGTCGTTCGTTCGTTCGTTCGTTCGTTCGTTCGTTCGTTCGTTCGTTCGTTCGCTCGTTCGCTCGTTCGCTCGTTCGCTCGTTCGCTCGTTCGCTCGTTCGCTCGTTCGCTCGTTCGCTCGTTCGCTCGTTCGCTCGTTCGCTCGTTCGCTCGTTCGCTCGTTCGCTCGTTCGCTCGTTCGCTCGTTCGCTCGTTCGCTCGTTCGCTCGTTCGCTCGTTCGCTCGTTCGCTCGTTCGCTCGTTCGCTCGTTCGCTCGTTCGCTCGTTCGCTCGTTCGCTCGTTCGCTCGTTCGCTCGTTCGCTCGTTCGCTCGTTCGCTCGTTCGCTCGTTCGCTCGTTCGCTCGTTCGCTCGTTCGCTCGTTCGTTCGCTCGTTCGTTCGTTCGTTCGTTCGTTCGTTCGTTCGTTCGCAACGCTCTCAGATCTCGGCGTTGGAAAATCGTAGGAAGGCGATCTTGGACTTTATGGATAGGTCTCGACTCACTGGTAATGTTGCTAAGAGACTTTGAAATTCAAAAGTTTGAATTGCGCGCGCTACAGTACCCGGAAGGTCAAAACGTAAAACGGCTGTAACTCGCTCGTCTTACGTCGTAGAGCGGCGTGCGATAGGTCAACTAAAAGGTCTCGACGTGCTCTTTCGTTTGGCATTATAAGTTTTCTTAATTACGCAAACACGCAACACGAAAGCGACATTCTCGCGTGCTTAACACAGAAATCGCTCTAACTCGCTCAGCGTGCGTCGTAGAGACACG
Source organism: Linhomoeus sp. GSCO2_2 (assembly GCA_030248115.1). Taxonomy (NCBI): domain Eukaryota; kingdom Metazoa; phylum Nematoda; class Chromadorea; order Monhysterida; family Linhomoeidae; genus Linhomoeus; species Linhomoeus sp. GSCO2_2. The sequence continues at coordinate 8,533 of JASAMZ010011335.1, forward strand.
ATCTTTAGTTTGTAGGATGGCTCTCGACTCACTGATCACTTGTTTATCTATCGGTCGAAACTCAACGGTTTGAATATCGCGAGCTACAGTAACCCAAAGGTTCACAACGCAAAACTTTTCTAGCTCGCTCGTCTTCCGTCGTAGAGAGACGATCTTGAGTTCGTTGAATAGGTTTCGGCACACTGATCATTTTGCTAAGAGAGGTCGAGATTCAAACTTTTGAATTTCGCAAGCTACAGTAACTCAAAGGTTCAAACAGCGAATTGAGCGATGCTCTGACAGCGAAATGAGGAATAAACAAGCAATGGAGTGCCTTCCAAACCCAACAGCGGCATCCAAGATTCCATTTATTACCCAGGCATAAGTCGTAAGTATAATGGCTGCGCCCTTGTGGTGACGATGTACCCTCAAATTACATAAGGTGACTACCTCCCACTGTCGCTTCTCTCATGAGCCGAATAACTTCTACAGTTTTGTGCGCAGTCATGGCGTTCAGCTTGTTCAGCTGCGTGTCATTCTAAAAGCGACAACTGCATGCATAAGCGAGTTCTGTCTGCTTCTTCAAAGCAAAACTGGCATCAAAGACTGAGCGACAAGGCGGCGTGGAGCGTCTAGACACTCGTCTCTTTCCCAACTTAGCTGTTAGCTCCGCTTCATGGTATTGAGGGAGGGAGCGTTTTGACTGAGAGAGGCATTTGTAAAGCCCTCCCCCCTGATGTTTCACTCTGCCCTACGTACTCCGCTATCAAATTCCGCTATCCCTACTCCGCTATCAAACGATGTCATTCATCACTAGCTTCCACCTCTCAATCCACTCATGGAACACATCAGTCCGGCACTGCAACTTGTATATATCCTCAGTCACCCTAATGTACTGCTCTGCTTATCACACTCCCCGCCACACCCCCAACCCCACCTGCTTCCTTCTTCTAAGCCAACATTGCGTCCTCTAAGCGAACCACTTGATTTGTTTGGCCACTTTAGCGCGCGCGCAAGTCAAAATCACAGGACACAGACTGATTTTGGGGCAGTGAGCTAGTGACGCCCCAAACTCAAGCAGATCATTACGCCCCATTTCAGGCAGACTTCTCTTCATAACTCAACAGGATTTGGTTGGCTCCCTCTCTCTGAAAAAATATACAGTACCAAGGCACATCCAGCTATGAAAGCCATAGTAACTACGATGATATTGTGGGCGGCGTTGGTCGAGCTTGCCATCGCTTCACAGACTCCGGGTCATCGCTTCGTCGATGCTGTGAGAGAGCAACTTTGATGTCTCAGAATTAACTTTGTCGTGTGAACTATGGAGTTTGGCCAAACACCAACGCTTCAGGTGGGCCACATGGCGGTTGAGGACAAGAATACAGATCGGGTGGCCTTCTTCCGGGGCCGACAGGCGGCGCACATGAAGCGGTCCACTAATGAAAATGTCGACGCGACTAATGATGAAAAGAAAGTTCTGCAAAAGATCACGGAGAAAATTGACGCGATCCTTTACTGGCCCAAGAGGCATACCACCTATTATTTCCATGGAGGGAATTACTTTGGTGGGTTTCCCCACTTGTTCTCTGCCTTGATGCCTCTCCATTGTCCAACAGTCAGCCAAGTGCGTGCTCAATTGGTTTCAGCTGAAGCAGAAGAGGGCGCGCCGTGGTCTTATACCATCTCCTCGCACTGGCACTTGAGTGACAACGACTTCCATTCGGACCTAGACGCGGCCATGATGGGAGAGCAGGCACATATCTCCTACTTCTTCAAGGGAAGCAAAGTTCTCCAGTACAACATTGACAAGGACGAGACGATGTTTGTGAAGGAGATCAAGGAAGTCTTCTGGATGTTTCCCAAGTACTTCCACCAAGATATTGACGCGGCTGTCAAGTGGAACCACAGCGTGGCTTACATCTTCAAGGTCAGGACTGAGAAGTTCTTTAAAGTCCATTATCATTCCAGTGTCATGCTGTATGTTTAACGTTCAAGGCCTCTTGCCTTGTAGGGATGCAACTACTTGGAGCTACCTATGACGGCCGAGCGTGGAAAGATGCCCGTCTTCGAAGGTAGAGAATACCTAAGCGTTTGTCTAAGCTGAAAATTTCAACCACAGTTTTTTCGCCCGGCCTCAGCCGGGCGAACCCTATCAAGAGCTCGGCGTGCGTGCGTACGTACGTACGTACGTTCGTACGTTCGTCACGCTCCGTTCGGGCTTAATAACTCGCTCGTCTGACGTCGTAGGATGGAGTTTGAGACATCGCCGGGTAGCCCGCGGACTCCTCTAGCGTTCTAACTGGTCGAAACTAAAATAAGTTTTCAAATTCGAGCGCAACAGTATCCCAAAGTGGGGTCCATTTTAAGACAAAAGTTGACCCAACCTAGCCAAATCGCATATCAAGAGGAAGCGCTCGAGCTCCTGAGCACAAATCCGCCAACTAAAAGTTTTAAAAGCTTAAACAGAGGGCTACAGTAACCAAAACGCGTCAGAAAGTGGTAATTGGCATAGTCGCAGGCTCTATAACTCGCTCGTCTGACGTCGTAGGAAGGAATTTGAGACATCGTCGAGTAGCCCGCGGACTCCTCTAGCGTTCTAAGTGGTCGAAACTAAAACAAGTTTTCAAATTCGAGCGCTACAGTATCCCAAAGTGGGGTCCATTTTAAGACAAAAGTTGACCGATTCTGGTCAAATCGCATATCAAAATGAAGCGCTCGAGTTTCTGAGCACGAATCTAACAACAAGAAGGTTCAAAAGTTCAAACATAGCGCTACAGTAGCCAAAACGCGTCGAAAACTGGTGATTTTGGCATGGTCATATCTCGGCACTCGTGAGTCGCAGAGCGACGTGCTCGACGTCATTCAAGAGCTTACTGTAAGGAGATGTCGATTCAAGAGTCACAATTGGAAAATAATTTGAATTGCGTCCGCTTCAGTAACCTAAAGTTTCGCGTCGAAAACTCAAAATTTGATCAAACGCAGTCAAATCACACATCGGATTGAAGCGCTAGAACTGCCGAGCACGAATATTACAACGAAGAGACTCAAAGATTCAAATTTCGCGCGCTACAGTAACCCAAAGTTTCGCTCAAATAGTAGAAATCACCTGCACACTCATAGAAATTATTCCTCAGTGTAGCGCTCAAGCTTCTGAGTGTGAATTTGACACTGAAAAGTTTTGAAGTTGCGTGCAACTGACTACAGCATCAAGATCGCGTCGAAAACAGTAAATATTGACTTCCCCTATCTCTTGGTACTCGTGCAACATAGAGCGACAGTCGTTGAAGAGCTCACTGCAAGCCAAAATCGAATCAAAGTCAGTAGTAGCCCATGGTTTTGTCTAAAGTTCCAGACGTGGCTTTTTTAAATTTTAGTTTTTAAGCATATTTTCTTGCTATAAGGAATTAAACCCGGGCGACCCCAATGTTGCATAGCAAGACCACTCTAATAAGTATGGTCGTGAGAAGAGTCAAAAGGTTACACGAACATGGAAAGGGCCTCGCTACAAGCTCAGTACAAGTACAGAGCTCAAACCCACTCCGCTTTTTTCGCCCGCCCTCAGGCGGGCGACACCCTAGGAGAGCTCGGCGTGCGTGCGTGCGTCCGTCCGTGCGTGCGTGCGTGCGTGCGTGCGTGCGTCCGTCACGCTCTCAGATCTCGGCGTTGGAAAGTCGTAGAGAGACGATCTTGGGCTCTACGGATAGGTCTCGACTCACTGATCATTAGTCATAATGGGTGTCAAGACTCAAAAATTTGAATTTTTCGAGTTACAGTAACCCGAAGGTCCAAAACGCAAAACGGCTCTAACTCGCTCGTCTTACGTCGTAGAGCGGCGGTCGACACGTCAGGTGAAAGCACTCGACGTGCTCTTTCATGCGGCAGCAACAAGTTTTTCAATTACGCAAACACGCACCGCTGAAAACGCCATTCTTGGCATTTTGACGTTAAAATCGCTCTAAGGCGCTCAACTTGCGTCGTAGAGAGACGATCTTGAGCTTTTTGGATAGCTCCCGACTCACTGATCATTTGTTCTCCCATTGGTCGGAACTCAAAAGTTTGGATTTCGCGATTTACAGTAACTCGAAAGTGCAAAAGAACAATACGGCCCTAACTCGCTCGTCTTACGTCGTAGAGCGGTAATCGACACGTCAGGTGAAAGCTCTCGACGTGTTCTTTCATGCGGCTACAAAAGTTTGTTCAATTACGCAAACACGCACCGCGGAAAACGCCATTCTCGGGATTTGACGCTAAGATCGCTCTAACTCGCTCAACTTGCGTCGTAGAGAGACGATCTCGAGCTTATCGGATAGCTCTCGACGCAATGATCATTTGTTCTCCCATCGGTCGAAACTCAAAAGTTTGAATTTCGCGAGTTACAGTAACTCGAATGTGCAAAAGCACAAAACGGCAAATCGCTCGTCTTACGTCGTAGAGTGGCATTCGACACGTCAGGTGAAAGCTCTCGGCGTGCTCTTTCATGCGACAGCAACAAATTTTTTAATTACGCAAACACGCACCGCAGAAAGCGCGTCACTTTTTTTAAAGCGTTGCTTGAAAGAGGGATGTTCTTGCTCTAAAAGCCAAATCGCGGGCGAAATCAATATTGCTATGCAATACCCTCTTGCGAAGTGGGGGCTCATGAAGCGAACCATGCAGGCGATGAGCTCTCGCACTCTCTGCAGAAAGAATGCAACTCTTTGCAATGTCAGTCAGAATACAAACTCAAGTTTTTAATACCGGAGCTTGTTTCGCCCGGCCTCAGCCGGGCGAACCCCTACGAGAGCTTATCGTCCGTGCGTCCGTGCGTCCGTGCGTTCGTTACGCTCTCAGATCTCGGCGTCGGTAAGTTGTAGGAAGGAGATCTTGGGCTCTACGGAAAGGTCTCGACTTGCTGGTAATGTGCCTCGAGAAATCGGCGTTCAAAAGTTTGAATTGCGCGCGCTACAGTAACTCGAAGGTTGAAACTGAAAACGGCTATTACTCGCTCGTCTTACGTCGTAGAGCGGCGCGCGATAGGTCAACTAAAAGGTCTCGACGTGCGCTTTCGTTTGGCATTAAAAGTTTTCTTAATTACGCAAACACGCAACACGAAAAGCGACATTATAGCATTTTTTACGCAAAAATCGCTCTAACTCGCTCAGCGTGCGTCGTACGGAGACGATCTTGGGTTGGTTGGATAGCTCTCGACTCACTGATCATTTGTTCTTCTATTGGTCGAAACTCAAAAGTTTGAATTTCGGGAGCTACAGTAACCCAAAGGTTTAAAACGCAAAACTTATCTAACTCCCTCGTCTTCCGTCATAGAGAGACGATCTTGAGTTCGTTGAATAGGTTTCGGCGCACTGATAATTCCGTTAAGAGAAGTCGAAATTCAAAAGTTTGAATTGCGCGCGCTACAGTAACACGAAGGTCCAAAACGCAAAACGGCTCTAACACGCTCGTCTTACGTCGTAGAGCGGCGTGCTATAGGTCAACTAAAAGGTCTCGACGTGCTCTTTCACTTGGCGTGAAAATTTTGTTAATTACGCAAACACGCACCACGAAAAGCGACATTCTCGCGCTTTTAGCGTACAAATCGCTCTAACTCGCTCAGCGTGCGTCGTAGAGAGACGATCTTGAGTTGCTGGATAGCTCTTGACTCACTGATCATGTGTTCTTCTATTGGTCGAAACTCAAAAGTTTGAATTTCGGGAGCTACAGTAACCCAAAAGTTCGAAACGCAAAACTTCTCTAACTCGCTCGTTTTACGTTGTAGAGCGGCATTCGTTCGACCGTTTGAAAGCTTACGTTGAGGCAGTTGTTGAACGGTCATTCCTAAAGAAATACTTTTGTTTTTTTAAACCCTTGTCTTACGAACAACTTTGTCTGCTAAAAAATTAATCCCGGGCGATCCCAATGTTGCCTTGCAACAACCGCTCAGAAATGCGTGTGTCTTGCTCAAAAAATTAATCCCGGGCGATCCCAATGTTGCCCTGCAAGAATCGCTCAGAAAGCAGCGTGTCAGAAGTAGCGCCTGAATAGTGGACTCCGGGCGGGCGCGCGTCATATCGGAAAGGCTTCGAAATACTTTACAAAAGTATCCATCTCCTTCGAGCACATGCGACGAACGAGTACAACCAATTGCTAA
>JASAMZ010011337.1:0-17176 GCA_030248115.1 Linhomoeus sp. GSCO2_2
TAAACAGTTTTGCGCAGGCTCTGTTCGCCACGTATCGAGTTGAAGGTTCGGTTTGTGAACCTGGGTCGGTTCAGGCTTCCACTGCCAAGGGCACGTTCGCCCTCGCTGCTCTGCTTGTGTTCCAGTGTTTCGCTGCTCTGCCTGTGCCTCACTGTTGCAGCAGTCGGCTGAGTTTGGATTGCGCGGTTTCCAGCCAACCGCTTTCCGTCGTATTGCTTTTAGTCGGTATTCTATTGCTTCTGAACGCCTCTAGCCTCCCCGAGGGCTTTGATATGTATAGGGCGTGAAAACGTTGTACGCACGCCGCGTACGTGTACATGCATAGGTATTACACCTTACACAATATTGCTCTTCGGACATCACACGTTGGCCTGGAACAGGAGGGCCACAGTATCGGAACGATCAGGCATTACCACACCCAACCAAACTGGGTTATGGCGGCCGCCAGTCTTGTAGGCGTTGTCGATATGTACGACTTTTGTCCATTGAGCATAATCTACAGTATATAACGGCGTCAAGGAAACGTGGACCGCTTAGAACTAGACTAATTGTCGCAGCCAACATGAAAAGAGTGCAAAAAATATATACTTACACAAGCCACAATGACTCCATTACTGATTCACTAACATGATGTTATACTCAGACACTATAGTAACTGCAGCTGCATCAGAATATGGCACTAGCAAACTTCAGAGCACATAGCAAACTTCAGATTCTAGCGTGCAGTTTCGAATAGCCGCAATTAATGACGTTTGCGTCTAGTCAGAAATCTGTTACCATCATGACCAAAGTAGACACTAAACCGGCGTCCGAAAGAAGTACATAGCATAGCGGGTACGCAATCTGTTGCCGAAAACTCGCAATCTGTTATGATTAGGTTCTATTGCCAGACCGCTTAGCTTGCGAGACACAGAATTCCGCGCAGGTTGCGCAATCTGGAGCGCAGAAAATTCGCAATCTGCTACCAAACCGACTATTTGTGTCAGTATCTACCACGCTGTATCTCGGCAAAACCGAAACCTGTCACCACAAAGTTATTCTCGAGCGTTGTTTGTCGTCCGGTATAAAAGCCGTGCCCCTTCAGAGAAATCTTCAGTGAAGCATTTTCTGAGCCATAGATTCTTACAAGTCTTCTCTGCTTGCTCGAGACTGATAGATAACTGCTTCGCTTCACGATAGAATCTCTAGAGTTTGACGAAGGTTTCAAGAAACCATGAAGTTGCACTTCGTCGCAGTCGTCATGTGCCTTGCCACCGCGGTCGTAAGTACGGCTCTTGCAAGCCAATCATACCAAGCAAACGAAACCAATTCGAGTTTTGCGTCATCACGACACTGATCTATGTAGGATCAGGATGTGCAGAGATCAATTGCATCGCTCTGCTCTGCCCTGTCACGCTGCTTTACGTGCTTTTAAAACGTCTGCGGCGGCTCAACCATCGCGCTCGCGCTTCAGGCCGTATCCGAGAGCGAAGAAGCGCCGGGATTAGCGGTCGAGGGGCCTGCGAAAGAAGTGGACGCGGTGCCGGAACAGGCACCGCAAGTAAGCGTCGAAGGAGGGGAGCAGGAGGGCGAGGCGGACGATGAGTCAGCAGAGTCGCAGCAGGAAGGAGAAGATGAAGAGAAGAGTGACGAAGAAGAAGGAGAAGCTGAGAAAGAGGAAGAGAAGGGAGCAGAAGGGGAACAAGATGAAGGAGAAGCAAAGAAAGTCAAGAAGAAGAAGAAAGGCTGCGACAACTGCAAGCGAATCATAAAGAAGCTCAAGAAGCAGGTCGAAGACGCCAAAGACATGACGGCAGAAGTTGTCAACGCCACAGCCAATGAGGAGTGCAATAGGCCCCGTTGCGTGGACTTCTACACAGAGAAGTCCGAAGTCATCGCGCAGATGCTGAGGGAGTCGGTTGAAGGGAAGAAGAGCTACATCTGTCAAGCTTTCGGGAAATGCCTTGAGGTAACAGTCACGCACACAGTACTACCAGCTACATGTCGTCGTCGTCGTCGTCGTCGTCGTCGTCGTCGTCGTCGTCGTCGTCGTCGTCGTCGTCGTCGTCGTCGTCGTCGTCGTCGTCGTCGTCGTCGTCGTCGTCGTCGTCGTCGTCGTCGTCGTCGTCGTCGTCGTCGTCGTCGTCGTCGTCGTCGTCGTCGTCGTCGCCGTCGTCGTCGTCGTCGTCGTCGTCGTCGTCATAGACATGCAGTGCGCATTACTGTACCTCCAACGCCAATTCTGACCGAGACTGAATTCGAGACTTGGGAGAGAGGGCACCCCTTCAAGAGGTGGCAGCGTGTTCACCCGTATCCATTTCAGCGCGCCGAAGGGCAGGGCCAATGCGGCATGTGCAAGCAGATCATGGAGCAGTCGCGCGACCTGGCCAAGTCAGATCCCGAGGCTCTAGACGTGGCAAAGGTCTCTGACATAGCCGATGGCGTCTGCGGCGGCAAGAAGTGCAAGAATTTCTACAGAAAGAAGGAGAACGCGCAGAAAATTGTCGATGGAGCCAAAGAGGGCAAGAAGAAAGTGGTCTGCGCTGAGCTGAAGAAGTGCCGCAAGGGATCTAAGAAAGGCGACAATTGATTGATGCGCAACTGTCAACCTAGCTTGTCATTACATGCTGAAGTTCATGTGTAAGCGCGTCTTCTGACGGACGAGTGCAAACCGCAAACCTGAAAGCACCTGAAGAAAGAATGCTTGGCGGTTGCACGTGAAACCCACACGTCGCGTGTCTGACCGTCGTGTTATTTCCGGCACCTCCCACGTGCTATGTATGTATAGCGCGTGAAAACGCGAAAAGGCACATTACACATTACACATCAGCCTCGAGCATGAGAACAGGAGAGGACTTTGTCGGAAAGACACAGTACTACACCCAACTAAACTGGACCATGGTCGCCACCAGACTTGTAGCGTCGCTTAGGCACAGGCTAAGGATCGCAATATCAAGAGCGCAATAATTTATAATGGCACAGCGACACTATGACTTGTTCAGTTACACAGCGGGCTGTGTCGGATCGGTTCATCTATAAAAACTTAGACAGACAGACAGACAGACACTTGATGTCACACTAGACACCGTGGTTCAAAACTTCATTAGGCAGGCTGTTCAAAGCATGGCACTGGCAAACTTCAGATTCAAGCGTGCAATTTCGAATTGCCGCAGTTCCCGACGTTTGCGCCTAACCAACCAGCAATCTGTTACCATCATCTCCAAAGTGGAAACTTACCTAACTGGAGGCCGAAAGAAGCACATACATAGGTGGCACAGGTTGTGCAATCTGTTACTAGCAACTCGCAATCTGTCACCATTTGGGGCTATAGTGATAGAGAGACTGCTCGTCTTGCGAGAGAACGAAATCTTCTCAGGTTGCGCAATCTGGAGCGCAGAAAACTTACCATCTGTCACCAAACTGACTATTTGTGTCAGTATCTACCACGCTGTAGGTCGGCAAAAGCGCAACCTGTCACCGCATAGTTATTTTCGGTCGTTGTTTGTCGCGCAGTATAAAAGTCGTGTTTCATCAAAGACATCTTCAGTGAAGCATTTTCCGAGTCGTAGATTCTTACAATTTTCTCTACTTGCTCGATAGTGACAACTGCTTCGCTTCACGATCAAATCTGTAGAATTTGAGACAGGTCTGAAGAAATCATGAAGTTGTACGTCGTCGCAGTGGTCGGCCTGGCAGTGTGCCTTGCTAATGCGGTCGTAAGTCGACTGTAGCTGTTGCACATCTAGACCCAGGATTTTCATTAGAGCCTGGCAAAAAATCGGACAACACTACTGAGGCACCGCAGGCAAAATTTTGACGTAATTTCGATGTTTTGTACCAAATTGACTGGGAAAATAGCGTAGGGCGAAATTTTTATCTTAGTGTGCTGTTAAACTAAATTATTCTTTGTGGTCGTACAAATTAGGGGATGATATTGCTCTCTGCCCTACCCCATTCACCGTGGGACCGCTAGGGTACGTAGTGAGTTGTTGTGCTAATCCTGCACAAGCACCAAACATGATCGAGTGCAGCTTGTCTGTCAGGCCAGGGGTGACCATAGAAACTGATTTAGTTTCAGTTTCAGTTTCAGTATCAGTATCAGTTTTCTTTCTAGTTTCAGTTTCAGTTTCAGTTTCAGTAAGGAATTCTCTTGAGTTTCAGTTTCAGTTACTGAAACTGAGTTTCAGTATTAAGTACGCTGTTCGCGGCTGTAAAGCGCACATGCAACCTCGCATGAATGCGTTACTGCGTTGCTGATTACCATATATATGGTGCATTCAAAGTTTTTTCGTCATTGTCAATCAAGCAAAGTGCCGAATCAACCTAAGATGAACCAAACATACGCCTCAAACACTGAAACTGAAACTGAAACTAGTTTCAGTAGTGCGCACTGAAACTAGTTTCAGTATTGCACTAATACTGATTCCTTCTGTGGAGTTTCAGTTTCAGTTTCAGTTTCAATATGGCTGACCATTTTAGTTTCAGTTTCAGTTTCAGTTTCAGTATATTTATAGAAACTGAAACTGAAACTGAAACTAGTTTCAGTTTCTGTGGTCACCCCTGTGTCAGGCCTCAAAAAATTCATGAGCGACGAAATTTCAGTTTTGTTTACCTAATTACTGACGACACTCGTCCGTTCGATTTGGTTTGGAAGGAGGGACTCACACAGAGTCTGTTTCACAAACGCGTCTGGCACTAGCATGAATTTCACTTGGTTTGCTGTGGCCTATGAATTCCGCTTTTCCATGCGTGTCAATACTTTCTTCGGTCATATCTCCAATTTACATATAACGCATGCGTTTCAGCCCATCAACAACGAAGGGGCGCCGGAGGAACCGGATGAGGCGCCTGTGGATGCAGTGGGTAGCTGATGGATTAGCTAGCGTTTGTGTTAGGCCGTTCGCTTCGATGAATTATCGCCTCGATTGAGCATTCTTAGAGTAACAGAGATTTCAAACTCTCCCTACTGATCTGCAAATCACACTTGCGCGTTGTCTAATTAGAGAAAGTCTTTCGAAATAGGCGAACTGCGTGTAACTGTGTAACTGCCCCGAGTTATGTTTAGCAAAGGAAGCCAACTAAATGTCGCACATTGGACGGACTTCAATCGGTCAGGTATCCTTGAGATAGAGGGTACATCAAGACGGCGCAGTTTTCACATTTCAGCTGGGCGCCTCTGTAGCCGGCAAGAGTTCAAAGCGGAGCAACAAGGGTTGCGCCAGATGCAAGCAACTTGTGAAGAAGCTGAATGATGAGGAGAGTGTGACGCCGCAGGCGCTAGAAGACGCCGCTAAAGAGGTCTGCAAGCGCAAGAAGGAAGGCAGGGAAGGCAAGAGGCGGGAAGCGTGCGAAAAATTCTTCGCCTCAAAGTCGTCGGAGATTCTCGAACTATTGGAAGAGAAGAAGAGCTCTGGCAAGAAGGCCAATATCTGCCAGGCCATCGGCAAGTGCCTGTCGGTAAGTGGCGCGGTTTATTAGAAGAGTTGGTCACATGTATAAGGAGAGGCTATTTTAGAAGAAATCCGGTAATGCGCAATCCGCTCATTTTCAGAAGTGCCAGCAGTGCCAGGCCATCGTGAGGAAAGCCAAGGACGAGCCAGAGCCGACTGGCGCCAAGGTCAAAGAAATCGCTGAGAAAGTGTGTGGTGGGAGCAAGTGCAAGGACTTCTATCAACAAAAGTCGGGGGATATTGCCGAGATGCTAAACCAGCAGTCGCCACTTGAGGGCCGCCGCGTGTGCCAGACGATTGGCAAGTGCGCCATGGTAAGCGAATTCCTTTTGAGTTTCCTTCCAAAATGTTTGGAGTTTGATGTTAATCAACAATAATATATTTTCTACAAAATTATTTCAAAATTATTTGTCATTTTGATTACCATTAATAATATATTAACGATTTACAAAATGGCTGAAAATCCCCCATTCCCTTCCCAATTCCAGAAGCCGAATCGGTGCCAGAAGTGCGAGGCCATCCTGAAGCTGGCGGCGGGCAAAGGGGAAGATCTGACCATCGAAGCTTTCAAAGATTTCGCCAACACGGAATGCGGCGACGGCAAGAAATGCAAGGCGTTCTACGAAAACAACGCGGAGGGCATAGTGGCCAGGGTCAAGAAGGGCGAGGAGAATATCTGCCAGGCCCTGGACAAGTGTGAAGAGGCAGGAGAAAGAGAAATGGAAGATCAAGGAGAGAAAGAAGAAGAGGAAGAAAGTGAGGACGATGAAGAGGAAGAACAGGAACCAGAAGAAGAGGATAATGAAGAACAAGAAGAGGAAGAACAAGAAGACGAAGAGGAACAAGAACAACAAGGACAACAAGAAGAAGAACAAGAGCAAGAAGAGCAGGAAGAGCAAGACGAAGGGGAAGATGATGATGAAGACGAAGAAGAAGGAGCAGGAGAAGAGCCAAAGGAAGGCGACGACGAAGAAGAAGAAGAGGATGGCGACGCCTGAACTGAGCACAACAGTGATCGCCAACAAATAGATTTCTGTGAATTGCTTGATGGCCTACAGACGTCCTTTTAAATCACACGATACGCCATCGGAATACAAATTCTCAAGTAGAGTCTGAAGCTGCGCCAGAACACCTCGCAATCACGATTTCTGTCGATTCGTTAACAACAATTCTTCTTACTCTTACGCACGCAGTGGTTGCACCAAAGACGCACTAACACTTCTTTGTTTCTGCGTGCTATTTCTGACACTCCGACTAGCCGTATGGCGTGACAGCAGTGGGTGATGGACATGCGCGCCTCCTTTGTTGTGGGCCTATCCATCGCGTGGTTTGCGAAATTGCGTATACAGTACTACACTGAACAGTAAACATCTGTCAGACTTTCCCAGACTAATACGAAAGCCTTCGTTCGCCTCATAGCCAACTTATACAGTAAACCGCCGCTCACTTATTCGGACTCCTCCAGTAACACGTCTATTCGCAGGCGGAAGTAAAGAATCCCTATCTGGCCGCCCTCCCCTCCCCCCCAGCCCTCTCTCGGAGAACTACGTTACAGATCGACCTAGATACGTTCAAAATTCTAGAGACTCCAACAAACACCAATCGAAAATGTTTTCGAAAATCTTCACGCCTCGAGATCTGGTTCTACTGCTGGCCCTACTCCCCTCGACGGCTCTCTACTGTAGCTTTCTTCTGATGGTGGTCAGGTGGCGAAAGAAGAGCCCCTTCGACTCCAGCTTCTTCCGGCCAGCCTTGCCTACATACACCTCGCAATACACTTACCTACTATATTGTACCTAGACAAGGTTGTGTCCACCAACCTTCGTTTGTAACGTTTGAGGGCAAAACTGCTAAGGCATGCCACGAATGTAGTACATTCCAGAGTCTCTAACCGACTTTTTATCCTTGCGGCGTGAATAAGGTGCAACGACGCTGTCAATCGGAGATTGTTTGGAGGCGAATCATTTCGATGCTTGCAGTACTGTAAAAAAATTTCGATTTGTACATACAGTATGTCTATGTCTGAAGGTAGCCTGCCGAGCGACGACTATGTGTGCGTAGCCTTCCACTTTTGAGCACGTTTGGAATGAAACACCGAAGTGTTGTATGTAGCAAACAGGCAACGCTGACTCTCCCTCTCCCAGTCTGTGCTGGCTGCTGGGAACAGCGGATCTGACAATGCTGACGGTGACCTATCTGCTGCGCAAGTTGCCCTCTTGGGGCTACGGGGCCGACTGGCTGCGACACATCGGATGGTATGGTACATACTTAGTACACTCAGTCTCAATCCCGCAACTCACGCACACTTGACTAGCGATGTGCCCCCACGATCACAAGTCTACCCCATTCATTGTAACGCACGACTCTAACGTTCATGTGGTATACTGCAGCGGGCACGCAGGTTCCCGGCCTTTGCGATGTCGCTGACGCACGCCTGCGGCTTCTTCCAGCACCTGACGGTCAGCACACTGGCCGTCAATCGCTGCCTCTCCGTTCTCAAGCCCAAAGGGGTGGACTTGGTGAGTTTAAGATGCGACAACAACGTCATATGTACAGCGCATGTAGAGTACAGTACAGTTATACAATGATGGTCATGTACCGCACAACCAGGGAGTGGGGGGAGGGAGGAAGGGAGGGAAACATACGTGTAAGCGCCAACCGGCCAGGGGGGGGGGGGTCGGGGGGGGGGGGGGGTATAGGACCCCTCAGGGGGGGGGGGGGTCTGAGGCCCCTGGAGGGGGGGTCAAATGACCTAAAAATTTTGCCAAAAAAGTACCAAAAAATAAGAAAATTTCGCAAAAATAGACCAAAAAGTGCCAAAAATCACTCAATTTTGGTCAGAAACGTCCAAAATATAGCGCCGCAGGCGAAAATTTTGCTATTTTCAAGCGCCGCAGGCGAAATTTTTGCCATTTTTAAGCGCCGCAGGCGAAAATTTTGAAATTCTAGGGGGGGGTCTTTTGGGGAAGGGTGGGAGGGGGTACCTGGGGGGGGGGGTATGGGGGGGGTACACTTTCGGCTAGGGGGGGGGGGGGCTTACCCCCCCCCCCCCCCCCCCATACCCCCCCCCCCCCCCCGGTTACACGTATGGAGGGAAAGAAGTATAGGGAGGGAGGTGAGCGAGCGGAGGGGATGTGGTGTGGGTGGCGCGAGTGGGCGACCGCGAAAGGGTGTCTTGTAGACTAGAATTGCTATGTCATTCTCTGAACAAACTACCGTAACCGTTCACAAAGTAGCTACACAACGAGAGGGCGCTCTCCTCAGATTTTCGACGACCGAATGGTGCGTCGTCTCTTCGTCCTTCTCCCACTGGCGTCGGTGACGATGGCACTGTCGACCATCTCCCACTACCACCAGTTCTACTACAACTACGACAATGTCACACACAGCGCCAGGGTGGGATGGGGCAGTCGACAATCCGCCGTAAGCGACTATATGATACACGGTGAAGAGAAACGGTATTTGACATTGTAGTGGTGCCGTAATGACATCCGCATACTGCGATTCCGATCGCGAATCGTCCTCTAGCATGCGCAGGTGTACGGCACTATACTTGTAACGAATACGAACAGTACGCGTTGTAGCCATACTGTGTTGTTATCAACTACCCGCACACAATCAATCTCCAAACGCGTACTGTACTGGGTACTGTACCTACACCACTCGTCTACGATTATAGAATTTCGCCTATCGTTTCACCATGGTCTACTTCGCCGTCCTGTCCGCCGTCTCGGGCGGCAGCTACTTGCTGGCTACTGCGAAACTGGTTGAGAAACGTCAGAGGTTACGGCAGCAGACGTTGTACAGTATTCTGAGCGCAGCTGTGCCAAATTTGACGTCGAGTTGGCTGCGGCTACTGCTGAAGAATCGATTCGTCGTAGTCTTTCACGCTGTCGGGGACACGGAACTTCAAAATGCGTTTGCCTAGATGCGGGATGTAGAGGTTTAGGATGGCACTATCGACTTACAGTTTGCATGTACCCCATGTACCCAGCTTGCTCGTGACAATTCTGCCGATTATCTTATCACAATGGACTGTCTCTCTAGGTACCTGATCAGCGACCTCTTCTGCTGGATCAATCCCTATCTGATCCTCATAGTGGCCGGAACGGTGCGCCGACACTTCTTCGAGTTCTACGGCTGCGCCCAACCTCAGAAGAAGTCTGTCCCGAACCGTGTGATGGGTACTACGGTGAAAGTCGCGCAAAACGGCAACGACAACAAGGAGCAAGAGCAGCAGAACAACCAGAATTCGGCCAATAATCTGAAGGAAATCGATTAGGCCACCCGGAGAGGCCACAAAATCGAGAAGTTTGAAGAGAGTTGTGTCGTATGAATTAGTTGCGTAATGCAGCTAGAAGCGGTCGGTACTTGGCATCGTCTGAGACACTCCGTTGTGTAGTTCTTTGTCGTGAAGTGGACAACTACATGCTCCTTAGCCTGTTTGCGTGGTAACTTGTTTGTTCGCAAAGTAGGCGGCTACACAGCTCAGTTCCTGATTTTCGCATGAAACGGCACAATGGACCACACGAATGGACGCCCCCCCCCCCCCCCCCCCCCCCCACCCCACCACCACGTGGAGATTTGTGTCAGCCATCAAATCTCCACGTGGTGGCGGGGGGGGGGGGGACACAGACGACGCGCCGAACCGGGGTGCCCCCCCACGCAAGGGGAGAATTGGAACCCCTAGGGGGGGGGCAGGGGCCCCACCCCCAGAGGCCCCCCACCCCCCCCCCCCCCCCCCCGAGGAATAGAACCCCCGACTAAAGGAGCGGGGGGGGCGCAGACAAAGGAGGCGGGGGGGGGGGAGTGACGCCCCACAGCGCTTACCTCCCCCCCCCCCCCCCCCCCCAGTGGACGCCGCCAAGGCGGACGCTCGCCACGCGAAACGAACAGTAGTACCACACTGCTGCGCGCTTCCGATCTGCTGAGAAGTAGCCTCACCTCCCCCACCCCCCCCCCCCCCCCCCCAACATAATTACCCCCCCCCCCCCCCCAGCCTGCATAAATACGGGCGGTGTGAGCGGTTCATTCATTGTTCCTCGATACAGCACTTTTCAGTTTGTCAATTCAAAAGTGGGCTTGTAGTCACCCTCTCTGTAATCGGTCAGGAGTCGAAACGCGACAGAATGCTGCCATTCCAGAAGAGCCTTCTCGCGCTGCTGCTTTCGGTCGCCGCCACAGGTCGGCGTTCGCTCGGTTTCTTTGCTTTCCTCAATGTTCGAATTTCAACAATTTCGTTACAGAGGCGGGCTTTTGGCTGGCTCAGAACGGCGAGAGCTGCCAGGCGGCCTGTCAGCGGGGCCTGGGCGTCGACTGCCACTTCTTCCAGATCTTCCTGCTGTCCGCCGACGACCTCCAGTGCCTCATCGGCAATCGGTGGCCACTTTATTTCTCTTAAATTCCATTCTGTGTTGTTGGTATTGGTCAAAATCTCACACAAAATTGCTTTTAGCCGCGAGGGCGCCAACTTCAACGCGCAGCCCCAGATCCACTCGTACTTCGACCACCCGCTGGTCTTCGACAGCGGCTCCGTCCACGGCTGGAAGGAGCTGACCAGCAGCAACACCCCCGTCAACTGCGACACCGTCAACCCCGTCACCGGCCCCAACTACCGACGCTTCTGCGAGTGCTACGACGGCCGAGTGCCCAGTGAGTAGTAGTTTGAAGTTTGCTGAAGTTTGGAAGATGTGCGTGCTTCTACCTACACAACCCCCCCCCCCCTCCCCGCCTCCCTCCCACCGTCCATCGCTACCACTCTCCCTCCCCCCTTCACCCCGTGACGCAAACGACTGTTGGCGTTCCAGAAACGAAGTTCATCATGGGCGCGAACAACGAGAACTGCCAGAACGCCTGCCAGCGCGTCGTGGGCACAGACTGCAACTTCGCCACGCGGAAGGCCCTGAGTCGCTACCAGGTCAAGAAGCTCATCCAGGACAACTACTCGGCCGGCACGCCCAACTTCAACGCCAACCCCAGGAAGCCCGTCTCGTGAGAGATTTTTGGAAATGTTGAATACTTTGTACCGTTCAAAACGCTTGGTTTCTTCGTAGGATCGACCACCCGCTGGTTTTCGACAACGGCCAGGTGCACGGCTGGTGGGAGGTGCCGGCCGACGGCTCGGGCAAAGACTCCGACTGCAACTACCTCAACCCCAACACGGGCCCCAGCTACCAGCGATTGTGCGAGTGCAACGCCAAGTAGATCGCTCTCCGCCCTCCCCCTTTGTCCCCCTTGCAGTTGTGATATTCTGGTGATTTAGTAGCCTTCGCGTTGCGTGTTTTGTTTCGTTCGATTCGTTCGTTCGTTGGTGCGATCACAAAACGGCCAGATCGGGTTGGACGGTTTGACATCCGTATTGTGCCATTGGCAAACGCCTGTCGGTAAGGGAGTGAACCACTGTGGGGCGAGGAGACGTGCGGTAACTGTGCTCAAAAGGAAACTCCCAGAGAGCTACATATGTACCTACATACCTAGTTGCGCATCGCGTTTCACGACAGTGCGGTGCACACGCACGTATTCGCTAAAACTGCCCACGAGTAACGCAACAATCTCCGAAGTGCACCAGCCTCCATAGCGCACCAAAGCAACTTCCACTCAGCATTCGGACAACTGCCTCGAGGAGATCGATCAAGCCATCCAAAGAGGGCAACAAGTGTGAAGAGTACTGCGTAGTATCCCCACGTGAAGTATTTATGGCGCATAGGTCGCTGTTCTGTAGGAGCGTCGTCTGCGGCATTACCAAGTTACAATGTTCGTCGTTGTTCGTGAGGTAGCGATCGGCTGCCCGACCCCCCGCACCCCCGCCCCACGCACCCCCCGACAGCCAGCACAAACGACAAACCATCCAACCCGACCCGGGAACGCCCAGCGAACGAACGAATCGAACGAAACAAAACACGCAACGCGAAGGCTACTAAATCACCAGAATATCACAACTGCAAGGGGGACAAAGGGGGAGGGGAGGGCGATCTACCTGGCGTTGCACTCGCACAATCGCTGGTAGCTGGGGCCCGTGTTGGGGTTGAGGAAATTGCAGTCAGAGTCTTTGCCCGAGCCGTCAGCAGGGACCTCCCACCAACCGTGCACCTGGCCGCCGTTGAAGACCAGCGGGTGGTCGATCCTGCGAAGAAACTAAGCGTTTTGAACGGTACAAAGTATAAAACATTTCCAAAAAATCTCTTACGAGACGGGCTTCCTGGGGTTGGCGTTGAAGTTGGGCGTGCCGGCCGAGTAGTTGTCCTGGATGAGCTTCTTGACCTGGTAGCGACTCAGGGCCTTCCGCGTGGCGAAGTTGCAGTCGGTGCCCACGACGCGCTGGCAGGCGTTCTGGCAGTTCTCGTTGTTCGCGCCCATGATGAACTTCGTTTCTGGAACGTCAACAGTCCCGTTTGCGTCACGGGGTGAAGGAGGGAGGTAGCGATGGACGGTGGGAGGGAGGCGGGGAAGGGGTTGTGTAGAAGCACGCACGTTATCTTCAAACTACTACTCACTGGGCACTCGGCCGTCGTAGCACTCGCAGAAGCGTCGGTAGTTGGGGCCGGTGACGGGGTTGACGGTGTCGCAGTTGACGGGGGTGTTGCTGCTGGTCAGCTCCTTCCAGCCGTGGACGGAGCCGCTGTCGAAGACCAGCGGGTGGTCGAAGTACGAGTGGATCTGGGGCTGCGCGTTGAAGTTGGCGCCCTCGCGGCTGAAAGCACCCTCCTCGTGTGGTTATTTGCACAATCTCGTATCAGAAGAATCACAAATTTTCGAAGAATACAGCCGCCACCGATTGCCGATGAGGCACTGGAGGTCGTCGGCGGACAGCAGGAAGATCTGGAAGAAGTGGCAGTCGACGCCCAGGCCCCGCTGACAAGCCGCCTGGCAGCTCTCGCCGTTCTGAGCCAGCCAAAAGCCCGCCTCTGCAACGAAATTAAAATGCGAACATTGGGGCCATGAGAAACGACAGCAAAAACAAAGAAACCGAGCGAACGCCCACCTGTGGCGGCGACCGAAAGCAGCAGCGCGAGAAGGCTCTTCTGGAACGGCAGCATTCTGTCGCGTTTCGACTCCTGACCGATTAGAGTGAGGGTGACTACAGGCGGATCACTTTTGAATTGACAAACTGAAAAGTGCTGTATCAAGGAACAATGAATGAACCGCCGACACCACCCGTATTTATGCAGGCTGGGGGGGGGGGGGTAATTATGTTGGGGGGGGGGGGGGGGGAGGGTGAGCCTACTTCTCAGCAGATAAGCGCGCAACAGTGTGGTACTACTGTTCGTTTCGCGTGGCTAGCGTCCGTTGGCGGCGTCCACTTCGGGGGGGGGGGGGGGGGGGGGAGGGAAGCCAAGCTCTCGGCGTCGCGTCACTGGCCCCCCCCCGCCACCTTAGTCAGCGATTCAAATCTTCATGACGTGATGTGCCGGGGGGGGGGGGGGGGGGGGGGGGAATCCAAGCTCTGGGCGTCGCGTCACTGCCCCCCACCTTAGAGATTCAAATCTTCACAGGGTGGGGGGGGGCAAGCCAAGCTTTCGGCGTCGCGTCAGTGTCCCCCCCCCCCACCACCACCACGTGGAGATTTGAATGGCTGACACAAATCTCCACGTGGTGGTGGGGTGGGGGGGGGGGGGGGGGGCTCCATTCGTGTGGTCCATTCGTTTCATGCGAAAATCAGGAACTGAGCTGTGTAGCCGCCTACTTTGCGAACAAACAAGTTACCACGCAAACAGGCTAAGGAGCATGTAGTTGTCCACTTCACGACAAAGAACTACACAACGGAGTGTCTCAGACGATGCCAAGTACCGACCGCTTCTAGCTGCATTACGCAACTAATTCATACGACACAACTCTCTTCAAACTTCTCGATTTTGTGGCCTCTCCGGGTGGCCTAATCGATTTCCTTCAGATTATTGGCCGAATTCTGGTTGTTCTGCTGCTCTTGCTCCTTGTTGTCGTTGCCGTTTTGCGCGACTTTCACCGTAGTACCCATCACACGGTTCGGGACAGACTTCTTCTGAGGTTGGGCGCAGCCGTAGAACTCGAAGAAGTGTCGGCGCACCGTTCCGGCCACTATGAGGATCAGATAGGGATTGATCCAGCAGAAGAGGTCGCTGATCAGGTACCTAGAGAGACAGTCCATTGTGATAAGATAATCGGCAGAATTGTCACGAGCAAGCTGGGTACATGGGGTACATGCAAACTGTAAGTCGATAGTGCCATCCTAAACCTCTACATCCCGCATCTAGGCAAACGCATTTTGAAGTTCCGTGTCCCCGACAGCGTGAAAGACTACGACGAATCGATTCTTCAGCAGTAGCCGCAGCCAACTCGACGTCAAATTTGGCACAGCTGCGCTCAGAATACTGTACAACGTCTGCTGCCGTAACCTCTGACGTTTCTCAACCAGTTTCGCAGTAGCCAGCAAGTAGCTGCCGCCCGAGACGGCGGACAGGACGGCGAAGTAGACCATGGTGAAACGATAGGCGAAATTCTATAATCGTAGACGAGTGGTGTAGGTACAGTACCCAGTACAGTACGCGTTTGGAGATTGATTGTGTGCGGGTAGTTGATAACAACACAGTATGGCTACAACGCGTACTGTTCGTATTCGTTACAAGTATAGTGCCGTACACCTGCGCATGCTAGAGGACGATTCGCGATCGGAATCGCAGTATGCGGATGTCATTACGGCACCACTACAATGTCAAATACCGTTTCTCTTCACCGTGTATCATATAGTCGCTTACGGCGGATTGTCGACTGCCCCATCCCACCCTGGCGCTGTGTGTGACATTGTCGTAGTTGTAGTAGAACTGGTGGTAGTGGGAGATGGTCGACAGTGCCATCGTCACCGACGCCAGTGGGAGAAGGACGAAGAGACGACGCACCATTCGGTCGTCGAAAATCTGAGGAGAGCGCCCTCTCGTTGTGTAGCTACTTTGTGAACGGTTACGGTAGTTTGTTCAGAGAATGACATAGCAATTCTAGTCTACAAGACACCCTTTCGCGGTCGCCCACTCGCGCCACCCACACCACATCCCCTCCGCTCGCTCACCTCCCTCCCTATACTTCTTTCCCTCCATACGTGTAACCGGGGGGGGGGGGGGGGGGAACGGGGGGGGGGGGGCCCCCCCCCCCCCCCGACGGCAGCAGCGATCGTATGGCCAGCGCGCTGACCGTCAGGTGCTGGAAGAAGCCGCACGCGCCGGGGGGCGACATCGCAAAGGCCGGGAACCCGCGTGGCCCGCTGCAGTATACCACTTGCCCGTCCCAGTTGTGCGTTACAATGAATGGGCCCGACCCGCCATCGGGCGGGCACACCGCTTGTCACCCGCGCGTGCGTTGCTGCATTGCTACCGAGTGCACCGGAAGCATGTACCATACCATCCGATGTGTCGAATGTTATACCGCCCCGCAGCCCCAAGAGGGCAGCTCTGCGTATTAGATAGGTCACCGTCAGCAATTGCTCGATATTCGCTGTTCCCAGCAGTGAGCACAGACTGGGAGAGGGAGAGTCAGCGTTGCCTGTTTGCTAACATACAACACTTCGGTGTTTCATTCCAAACGTGCTCAAAAGTGGAAGGCTACGAACACATAGTCGTCGCTCGGCAGGCTACCTTCAGACATAGACATACTGTATGTACAAATCGAAATTTTTTTACAGTACTGCAAGCATCGAAATGATTCGCCTCCAAACTGTTTCCGATCCACAGCGTCGTTGCACCTTATTCACGCCGCAAGGATAAAAAGTCGGTTAGAGACTCTGGAATGTACTACATTCGTGGCATGCCTTCGCAGTTTTGCCCTCAAACGTTACAAACGAAGGTTGGTGGACACAACCTTGTCTAGGTACAATATAGTAGGTAAGTGTATTGCGAGGTGTATGTAGGCAAGGCTGGCCGGAAGAAGCTGGAGTCGAAGGGGCTCTTCTTTCGCCACCTGACCACCATCAGAAGAAAGCTACGGTAGAGAGGCGTTGAGGGGAGTAGGGCCAGCAGTTAGAACCAGATCTCGAGGCGTGAGAGATTTTCGAAAACATTTTCGATTGGTGTTTGTTGGGAGTTTCTAGAGTTTAGAACGTATCTAGGTCGATCTGTAACGTAGTTTAAGAGAGAGGGCCGGGGGAGGGGAGGGCGGCCAGATAGGGATTTTTTACTTCCGCCTGCGAATAGACGTGTTACTGGAGGAGTCCGAAACAAGTGAGCGGCGGTTTACTGTATAACTTGTGCATGAGGCGAACGAAGGCTTTCGTATTAGTCTGGGAAAGTCTGACAGATGTTTACTGTTCAGTGTAGTACTGTATACTCAATTTCGCAAACCACGCGATGGATAGGCCCACAACAAAGGAGGCGCATGTCCATCACCCACCTGCTGTCACGCCATACGGCTAGTCGGAGTGTCAGAAATAGCACGCAAAAACAAAGAAGTGTTAGTGCGTCTTTGGTGCCAACGGCTGCGCGCGTAAGAGTAAGAAGAATTGTTGTTAACCAATCGACAGAAATCGTGATTGCGAGGTGTTCTGGCGCAGCTTCAGACTCTACTTGAGAATTTGTATTCCGATGGCGTATCGTGTGATTTCAAAGGACGTCTGTAAGGGCCAGTAAGCAATTCACAAGAAATCGATTTGTTGGCGATCACCGTCCGGTGCTCAGTTCTGGCGTCGCCATCCTCTTCTTCTTCTTCGTCGTCGCCTTCCTTTGGCTTTTTCTCTGGCTCCTTCTTCTTCGTCTTCATCATCATCTTCCCTTTCGTCTTGCTCTTCC
>JASAMZ010011338.1:0-11185 GCA_030248115.1 Linhomoeus sp. GSCO2_2
GACACAATGCATAGGTTGAACTTTTTACACACACAGCATGTTGACCCCGTATGGATGGACATCTTGCATGTGTGGACAGTCCCGTTTGGAAATTACCCCACGTGCGTACGCAGAACGCGGTTTGCACAATAAGTACGCGCACGTGCATTTTGCATGCAAATTCACATGAGTGAAAGGATTTGCGAAGCTGTATGAACAGCCTCAGAGCTGCAGTTTGCGCTGCTAAAAGCTTGCTCGTCGATTCGCGATACATACGGTGCCATCGCTTGACATTATTAAAGAATTCAGCCAAAGGCGGCGGTTTTGATAGGAGCACAGATGCATTTATGCTGTGCTGTCCCTGTACGTGGTTGGAATACGCAAACCGCGTACATAGGTACGTGCACGCAATACGCGAATACTTTTAAGGTAATTTCCGGACTTGACTGTAGGTTGGCTATGAATGACCAGCGCTGTATGACAACCAAGGAAGATGCCTTTGCACCTGTATCTCGGGGTGGGCCCATCGTCATAGGTAAAGCCGCCGCAGCTGCTGCAGCCACTCGCCTTGCCATGTGGAAAAGTGTCCCACCGGATATCCACCTGACGTAAGTACATAACTTGGTGGTCTTTGCTAACCGATGCATAGGCTATACTTTCGATGCACTTTTGGTGGCTATACTTACTGCAAGATGGGCAAGTTAAAGTTATTCATTTCATCAACCTTTTAAAGTTTCTAAGCTTGGAGGCGCCTCAAACCAACTATGTATGTAACAGAAACGTTCTCAGTGAGCAAGCATTTAAAACAAACTCCATGCGCCTCACCCGACAGCCATGAGGATGAGCCCCTCCACGGCATGTTTGTTTCTGGAGTGTGGTTTCAGTGCTGACATTTCTGTAGCACTTGTAGACATTTGCATTCATTGAAGGAGCGATGTAAAAGGCTGCGTAGACGAGCCACAGCATGGCAATCATCGACATTTTGCGCCTCATTTCTGGTCGTTTTGCTTGTTAGCGTCTGCAGACAGTCTACATATGTGAAAGGTACGCTGTAAGCTTCTGCGCGCTTTCGTGAGCTTTCCCACTAGGCTAGTGGGCACCCTTTAATCAGAGTTGTTTAATTTCGCAGCCCTACGGAAAAAGCGAATGGAAAGTATCTGCGAACATAAAAGACCATCGCTATGTATGTAGTGTGTACGTGCCAATATGACCTTTCGTTCGGTCGACAGTCAAGGTTTCCATGGCACGAACCATCCACAGTGGATCAACATTTGGGCATAAGTGCATCCATGGAAAGAGACTGACAATTTTGAGCCACTTTAAATTGTCGTAATTTGACAAATTAAAATAAATAGTGGTCTACAACTACATATACTGCGAGTCTCGCAACTCTTTGCTTTGTGAGATCATAGTTATGTACATAGGATACCGCCAACCAGTCACTCGCTCTACCCTGCTATATGTAACAGAACAGTCCGATAAGCGTCGAGTAGGTGTCTAGGTTATCGACAATGATGAAATCTCGTAGGCGTACTTATTCATCATGCTATGGGGACCCAATTCAGTCTCACAATCCGCTCAGAACTGAACCCGCAGCTGGACACTGGCCGAGTGGTAATTATCACATATTCAAGATCAAAGCGACAAGTCAGTTGTGAGCTGATCTCCAGATCAGGCAAGATGAAGCCAGAGCCCTGAGTTGATTAAACAAACTTGATTGAGGAGTCATGCACCACTCACTGTTACCTACATGTACCCGTCAAAAACTTCGAGTTGCGTATCGACGCTTACTACTCCAAGATTTCCCATTGGTCGGCGCATTGAGCAGGTCAAGATGTCTCCACTGCATTCCAGCCGCGTCTGCGACCGCTGCAATTGGGCCGTCAGCGGCGGTAAAGCGCATATGCGTGGTCACTGGCAGAGTGTGCACGGATGGGACTTGGAGCCCGACAAGACGTTCCAGTGCGACGACTGCTGCCGTTTCACGACACATCGGCTATACTGTCAAGCTGTCCACTGGAAGAGGTGGCACTCCCTTGGAATTATACGACAAGAATCGGTCTGCGATGACTGCGAATCGTCGCTGAGCGAGCTCAATGGCCTAAGAAGTCACTATCTGGTCGTTCACTCTCTTGAGCGGAGCAGCAGCAGCCGCGGGAGCCGGACCATAATATGCGACTGCTGCGCTAGGTCATTCGTCACTTGCAACCGTTTGGCGAATCACCGTGCAGTGAAACATGAAAAGAAATCTTTCGCCGAGATACATAACTCGTTTTGCCAGTTCGATCGAATAAATCGATGTCGTCCTTAAACATCTATCTGCGTCTGAGATTTGTCTTCCGTCGCCGTACGATACATAGGTAGGCTAGGAGAGCACCGTGCTTTGACAACTATGGAATGGGATAGGATTCTATTCAAGCGAGTTGCCTTCTGTTGCCGCTCAATTCGACAAGACAAGTGCGTGTATGTACCTATGTATTGCAGTGGCTGAAATACACAGCCTGTTCATCGTCAGTCATCTAAAATACAAAGCCTGTTCATCATCAGCTTTCAGCGAGACGAACAAATTCACCTGTCCTTACCCCCTGAAAGGGGGGAACTTTCCTGAAATCTATTTGCCGGATGGTCCTCCCTTAGCCTCAAAAGCCAGTGGAACAAGGGTCTCACTCTCAACACCTGAAAGCGTTTCAAGTCTCCCTTTGGCGACAAGAAGGCGTCTTGTCTATCTATTCGTAGGCGGGGGACAATTCTCAGCTCGTTGCACGCGCCCTATTCGCCGCTCGCTGGCTGACATTTGTCCCCCCCCCCCCCCTCCCAGAGACGTCTTTGGTCACAAGGAAAGTGGCACATCGTGTGGCCACAACGTCGCAGCTTGTGGCCACCACAGTATCGCATGTGTGTGTGTGTGTATTTGTGTTTCCCAGCCAACGGGGATGTAGGGATTTTTGTCGGATGTAGGGTATGTAAGGAACCGTCGCCAAAATACAGAAGGTGAGCCGCCTTTAGGGGCTCGCCTTTTCTAAAGGCGAGTCGCCTCTACCCGTGCTCTGCAAATCGCGTTTAGAGAGGCCACTGGCGGATCCAGGATTTTCTGACAGGGGGCGCCAAATTGCCAACCGATATAATGTTTCAAAATTTAATATCGTTCAACAATGCAACGGTGTAACAACTTATTTAAGCAATTTTAGAGGAGCACACCATTTTTTCGCCCGGCCTCAGCCGGGCGAACCCCTACGAGAGCTTTTCGTGCGTTCGTGCGTGCGTGCGTGCGTGCGTTCGTTACGCTCTCATATCTCGGCGTTGGAACGTCGTAGGAAGGAGATCTTGGACTTTATGGATAGGTCTCGACTCACTGGTAATGTTGCTAAGAGACTTCGAAATTCAAAAGTTTGAATTGCGCGCGCTACAGTAACCCGAAGGTCTAAACGCAAAACGGCTCTAACTCGCTCGTCTTACGTCGTAGAGCGGCGCGCGATAGGTCAACTAAAAGGTCTCGACGTGCGCTTTCGTTTGGCATTAAAAGTTTTCTTAATTACGCAAACACGCAACACGAAAAGCGACATTATCGTGTTTTTAACGCAGAAATCGCTCTAACTCGCTCAGCGTGCGTCGTACGGAGACGATCTTGAGTTGGTTGGATAGCTCTCGACTCACTGATCATTTGTTCTTCTATTGGTCGAAACTCAAAAGTTTGAATTTCGGGAGCTACAGTAACCCAAAGGTTTAAAACGCAAAACTTATCTAACTCTCTCGTCTTCAGTCATAGAGAGACGATCTTGAGTTCGTTGAATAGGTTTCGGCACGCTGATAATTCCGTTAAGAAGAGTCGAAATTCAAAAGTTTGAATTGCGCGCGCTACAGTAACACGAAGGTCCAAAACGCAAAACGGCTCTAACACGCTCGTCTTACGTTGTAGGGCGGCGTGCGATAGGTCAACTAAAAGGTCTCGACGTGCTATTTCACTTGGCGTAGAAATTTTGTTAATTACGCAAACACGCACCACGAAAAGCGACATTCTCGCGTTTTTAGCATAGAAATCGCTCTAACCCGCTCCGCGTGCGCCGTAGAGAGACGATCTTGAGTTGCTGGATAGCTCTTGACTCACTGATCATTTGTTCTTCTATTGGTCGAAACTCAAAAGTTTGAATATTGCGAGCTACAGTAACCCAAAGGTTCAAACAGCAAATCAGCCCTAACTCGCTCGTCTTACGTTGTAGAGCGGCATTCGTTCGACCGTTTGAAAGCTTACGTTGAGGCAGTTGTTGAACGGTCATCCCCAAAGAAATACTTTTGTTTTTTAAAATCCTTGTCTTACGAACAACTTTGTCTGCTAAAAAAATTAATCCCGGGCGATCCCAATGTTGCCTTGCAACAACCGCTCAGAAATGCGTGAGTCTTGCTAAAAAAATTAATCCCGGGCGATCCCAATGTTGCCCTGCAAGAACCGCTCAGAAAGCAGCGTGTCAGAAGTAGCGCATGAATAGTGGACTCCGGGCGGGCGCGCGTCATATCGGAAAGGCTTCGAAATACTTTACAAAAGTATCCACTCTTTTACTCTTCCACTTTAAAATACTCACAAACCACTCTGTATTAATAAAACAACACAACTTTTTTAAAACAGCTTGTTAGACCACGCACAAGTTAGAGGAGCTCATCATACTAGGTGAGCAACAAACGACGTCTTTTTGCTCTGCCGAATCTCTCGATCACACTATCAATAAACTGTCGCAGCTGCGCCTCGTGGCTTATTTCTCGCTGGTGCACAAAAATTAGTGCCAGCCCATTCAACCTCGCTTCCGTCATAGTGCTTCGCCTGTAGTTTTTTATGTGAGCCAGCGATGAAAATGAGCGTTCCCCCTCTGCGTTAGAAACTGGCAGCGTTAGAAAAATCTTCAAAAGCTTCTTGATGTTCGGGAAATTGCCGTTGCCGCAGTTGTCTAGCGCCTTAGTGACGCTAGATGGTCGCGTAGTGGGTTGCCTATTCAGCCAGTAGCGCTGCCACAGAGCGAATTCTTGCTTGACAATTTCTTCTGTCGCCGCCGGTAGCAAATCTCTGTATCGGTCGACCGTTGGCTTGGCGTCGGCAAAAGTCTTGCCAGCGATTCTCGCTGGTAGCACCGGCTCAAAGGAGGCCAAAGCTTCGAAGTGCTTGCTGAATCTCTCCTTCAACTCTGAGAGGATACCGTCCAGGAACGGAATCAGTGTGGCTCTGCGGTAGTGGTCGATTGCATTCTCGGCAGGTACATTGGTGCGGTTGCGCTGATTGCGCGGCTTTCTAGGCATCTTTATCTCATCGACGCCAGCCGAACGACCCAGCTCCACCACCTCGGGCCACCAGCTGCTGTCGTTTCGTCAGCAATCACTGAGAAAAGACTGCTTCGCTTCACTCGATTTAAAATGATCTCCATAATCGCCTCGCCACACAGCTGGATCAGCTCGTTTTGAAAGGTCTTGCTTGTGTAAAGAGCGTTGCCAGCCGCCGTCTTCAAGTGTTCCCGCAGTAACGTAATACCATACGTATTGCTCGTGCGCGCGTGCGTGCGCGCGCGTGCGCGCGTGTGCGTGCGTGCGTGCGTGCGTGCGTGCGTGCGTGCGTTCGTGCGTGCGTGCGTGCGTGCGTGCGTGCGTGCGTGCGTGCGTGCGTGCGAGCGTGCGTGCGTGCGCGCCCGCGAGCGTGGGACTGGTGAAATCCACCAGATGTGCAGTACATACATGCATGTGGTTGACGACAACTCTGATGCGCGATTGGCCGAGCTGTACAGGAGAATTTCAAGCGAAACCCTCGATTAAATCTCTGGTACAGGTGGTCCAATCACGTAGAAAGGACTTCTCTTTCAGTATAACCTCTCGCCGTTCTGTCTGGGCGCAGTATTCGTCGTCATGGAGGCCACCTATGTCATCTCGGGACCACTGGCCGGCTGTATGGCCGACAGAAGCGGTCGACCACTGACAATCATCGCTATTGGAGCGGTCGGCTTGTCTGCTGCACTGCTGTGTTGGGGCCCGTCGCCCCTGCTGCCCTTTCTGCACAAGTGCGTACCTACGCGTACACCTGCCAATAACCCTCCAGTAAGCCACCCCACTCCGCAAGAGAGGATTGTTTTTGGAGTATTTTCGGTAACATGGGAAGCAAGAACTGAGCGTGGATCCAGAGTTGCAGTAGTTACTGTGAGTAAGCACCTTGGCCTACTGCTATCAGTGCCAAGCACGAAAACAATGGCTCACAGTCAATGCCGCACATCGCTGCCCAACTGCACATTGCGCACTGACAAAATGCTCTCCGTCCGACCAGAGTGACCAATAGAAACTACATAACTTTAGTTTCAGTCAGTTGAAATTACGCCACCTCTCGAGTTTCAGAAATAACTGAAACTAAGCACCGAGTTTCAGTTTCAGTTATGGCGTCCGCGCCAGTTTCGATTTAGCTTCAGTTTCAGTTAACTCTGAAACTGAAACTGATTGCCTACTGCCAAGGAGATCACATTTTCATCCACAATCTCACTCACACGCAGGTCCCTCTGGGTCGTCGTGCTCAGCCTGGCCGGCTTGGGTCTCTTCTGCGCCTTGTGCGACGTGCCCCAGCTCCAGGCACTGATGGACATCGCTCGGTACAGCAACTGCACTCATTTTGTGATGACCACCGCCGCTACAATTCTTTCAGGGAAAATGGATATCCTGCCACCGTCTCGACGCATGGTGCGGTCTCTGGCGTCTACCAGTCGGTTTGGAATTTAGGGTACGCTGACATTCGCACAGTGGTTTCCCCACCCTTTCCTCCCGTCCCCCCCCCCCCCTTCGCCACGAATTGGATTTTGGGGGGGGGGGGGGGGGGTTGGGGGGTCGTGGAGCGAGTACCTATGACCAGACCGCTTCAACGTGAGAAGGTGAGGCCATTGAAGCGGGGGGGGGGGGGGGGAGGGGAGAATTACCTCAAGCCATCCTTGCCCATGCCCCCCTCTCCTCTCCCCAACCCCCCCCCCCCCCCTCTCCAAGCCCCTATACCAATCTGCCTAGCGCAAATCACAGTTGGCCCGTTTGCACGTTGCAGAGGATTCGCAGGGCCGTCTGCCGGTGGTCTAGCCGTGGACTTCATGGGATTCCCATGGGTGACCACATGGCTTGCAGGGGCCAGCGCTCTATTGGTTCGTAACCTCTAAAACTGTGAGCAGCTACTATGCAGGAGCTGTGTATGTTTAGTCCATTCGCTACTGATAAACGCGATACAACCTGATTAAACGTCTACAAACACGCCAGTGAAGCGCCAATTCACACTTCAGTGTTGCCTCCTCTGTGTCTACTGTGCCTTGGGAAGAAGACGCGAACACGCTGCTCCAGAAGCAGTCAGGGTTGTGGAAGAGACGGGCTCTTGCGTGTCCGCATAGGATTCTCTGTATTCGGGTTCAGTTTCTCAAGGGCCCTAGCCTACTGCTTTGTAGCTAGACATTTAATTGTCGGTGCTCAAGAGACTACCTTCAACGTGACGTGATTTGGAACCAATATGGATTGCTCAACGCCTTAGATGACCCATATTTACGAAATACGCTCTGACCGAGCGGCACGAAGCGGTTTATTGCCAGCTCTTTTGTGACGCAGATTTACGTTGTGAAGGCAGGCAACACAACCGCGAAAACAGAATATCATATGACTATTTTGAACGATCACGAGAACTGCGCAGACGTGCAGAACCTCTGTAATGTGTAATGTAAGTTGTAACTCAACTTTGTGTGCTCAAATGTAACACAAGTGCTCAATAATGTGTAATGTGTAACTCAACTGTAACAGTGTATCACGGCGCTAGACTAGGCAGGGGAGCACCCAAAGTGACTTGTATCGCGTGCATGGAACTGCGCGCATGTTGACTGTGCTCTGTTGTTGCGCGCTAGTCGAATCGGCGGTAATACTGCAACACTCATTTCTACATATGTCTTCACAACGACAACACTCTCTTCAACAACAACAGCCCAATTCCATGGGGCTGTCGACAAAATCCTACACTTCATTAGAATCACTGAGACGACAGCTCTGCTCAACCCTCAAGCAGAGGAACGACAGCAACAGCAAAGGTTGTCCTGTCACCAGTGGCTGCTACTGTTTCTGATAACAACGGCAGTGTTTACACTACAGTCCATCTATTACATCCGTCTTGGATTGGTGAGAAGAACAGCTTGCGTAAGTCTCCACTGCAGGGACGGAGAAAATTATCGCTCGCCATCGTTCGGCGCTAGACCGCAATTGGCGACTCACGCTGTGTGTCGGCGAGTGTATTACAGCGTGCCATCGCACACCGTTTAGCGCAGCCACACTCGCAGCGGCACCGCAACTGTGTTTGTGCAGTGCGCAGAAGAGCGCAGTACTATGTAAGTGATGGAGTCGCAACGAAGTAAACCCGTGGCCCCTTCCGTCCAGACGGAACTATGCTCCCTCCTCTCGACAACAGTGACGACTACGACAAGAAGACAGGTTTTGAAACGCCGCAATCACATCCTTGGAACGATTGTTTCTTTGGCACTAATTGCAGGGCTACATGCATGTAGTCGCGTTGTCGTTACACAGTTTCCCAGTTACGCCCGCAGGCATCTACGACCGAGCAGAGCCGTACGCCTACAGTTGGAATTCCTACTGGGACAGCGTGTGGTTCTGCTGCACCGTCTTCACAACCATCGGATATGGCAGCATCTCGCCGCAGATGAGAACCGGAAGATTCTCACACTAGTCTACGCCTTTTGTGAGTCGCTGGCGTGCTTTGAGCAAAGTAATGATGAAAGAAATTTGTGACATAAACAATTTTCAGTCGGCATCCCTCTGATGATTGCAGTCGTTAACGATCTCGGCGTGCTTCTCACCCAATATCTCAGCAGGGCCTACGGCTGGATCAAGAAGAAACTTTTGTGGGTGGCATGATGGCCGCACCATTTGTCATACACCGAATATCCTGTGGTACCATTTTAGTGCAGTGTTAAAACTGGTGTCTAGTACAAAGCTGAACTCAGTATGTTGATAGGGCCAAAGTACATACATACGAAGGCGCGTGCGTTTAGTTACTGCCCGTACGCAGGCTAGGCTACATTAGGCTTAGAGAACCATCGTACTAATCTGCGGTACCTATGCGGCTAGGGATGGAAGAAATTGCACCGCCTATTTTGTCGCCACAACACTACCGCTTACAATCCACGTACATACTGTACATAGCTCACGTTAACAGGGAGCTCCTCAAGCGGCCCGTCAAGCCAAAGAAAGACAAGAAGGGAAAGGAAGCGGGGGAGGAGTTGCCGTTCGTGGCCGCCCTGGTCATCATCGTCGTCTATCTGGTGCTGTGCGCCATGGTGCTCAACGGCATGGACGAAGAGTGGACGTTCTTCGACGCCTTCTACTTCATGGTACTTCGAGTTCCTTGTGTCTCTGTTATGCCTATGCCATCATGATGGTGCCTATGCCATTACACTAAGTATGTAACGTGTCTCCGTTAGCTATGTACTCGTCTGCAGTTTGACCTAAGTCTCTTTGGCGTCAATTCATAATGGCAGGTGCATTGTTTCATACTGTAGGTACAGTAGTCACGTAGGCCATTCCGTGGAATTGCTTGCCCCCAGCAAGCGAGTGAGGCCACTATAGTAACTCCCATCGTTCCCCTGTCTCAGATCATCAGCACGACGACCATCGGCTTCGGCGACGTGATGCCGGCCAATCCGCACATCGTCCTCCTCACCATCATTCCCTTCATCGGTGGACTGGCCCTTGTGGCCATGCTGATCAACATGATGAACGCCAAGGTCGAGAAGATACACGAGAAGACCGTCGACATGATCGAGGACGACGTCCTCACCGCCATCGACAGACAGGACGGTGCGGGGTTTGATTAAATGTTGCGCATGATTTAATTCAAAAGATCTGAAAGGAATAGGCACTTTTCTAGAGGAGCGAAAGACGAAGAAGTTTAAGTCTGAAGAGGAGGGAGACGACGACGTGCAGGTGTCTCCAATACCCACTGCCGACGCGAGAACGGAAGCGGATATTGCGAACAGGGCAGTCTGACAAAGGCAACTTCACTTCACATCATTCCACTCTGATTACCTCTTGGATCGTTAGATTCTCACTATTACTCTATGCATTGTATGACTCAGATGGTTCGATCTTTGATGTTGCAGTTGCTCTTGAGAAGTTGTCACGCACGCACAACGTCTCAGAACGACCGTGAAACGCGGTGTACACGACGTGCCTTATCTATGAACCTTGCCGAAACGATAGTTAGGAGATCGAGTATGGACGTCATCTTGTAGTCAAGTTATACAGATGGCAGATGCACCAACTAAATAAAGACCTACCGTACGCAGAGCCGACTAATCAATTTGGTATCCAAGATGCTTCTCCATACCCCATCCAGAAAGATCCAACAATTCCGTTCAGTCAGTCGATGTGTCGTTTGCGCTTCTCGGCGGCCGACATCTCGGGCATGGGCTGGTCGGGCTTGGTTTGAAAGAGCAGGCTCAGCAGGAAGGTGATGTAGAATCCGGCCAGCATGAAGGGCGTCACGTGGTAGGGACCGAACAGGTCCTGCGCGAAGTGCCCATAAAGGTCCAGGCCGAACAGAGCCACCTGCGTCTGCAACAGCAGCAGCAAGTGGTTGGACTCGGACTCAGTCAAAGTGCGCAGTTTGACACAAGTTGGTGGTACACTGTATGGATGGGTCATCAGCGCATGATCCGTCGCAAAGTGTCATTGGATATGTAGGTAGTTACACCCGCAGACTGACGTTCCGCTAGACGGTGTACCTCATCCAGCTCCCCCCCCCCCCCTTTCCCGCCCCCTCTCTTACCAGAAGACGGCCGTAGATATGTCTCCTCTTGTCGGCCTCGAAGACGTAGGCTGTGGCCGTCCCAGAGGCGACGGCGGCGCCGAACGCCTGCGCGGCCATCAGTCGGGTGGCCAGTATGTGGACGCCGTCGGCCGCGAACTTTGACTTCATCTAAAACGGCGCCTTTGACGCTGTACATTTGTAGCTGGATTTCGAAAAAGCGTCGAGCACTCGTGTACCCAAGGTGTACTGACAGCGAACTTGATGGTCTGACTGGGGTAGGCGAAGTGGACGAGGCCGAACACTAGCTGTCCGAACTGGTCCAGTAGAAGGCCGGAATTCAGCCAGCCCGACCGCTGGAAGGAGCCGCCCGCCTCCTAACAATACGTAACTGAACGAGAGCGACAAACATAA